>QZLH01000371.1:29961-44671 GCA_003833135.1 Oehlia diaphana | reverse complement strand
AAAAAAAAAAAAAAAAAAAAAAAATTATATGATGTAAAGAAGTATATTTATCAGGGATTAATACGGCGACACTAGAAATTATATCATTAAGCGCCACATATTTTTTTTTTTTTAAATCGAAAATGCAAAATTATTCAAGTTTTTCCTTGAAAATCACACATTTTTTCAAGGTTATTGAACATTACTTGTACAAATATATCTTGTAAAAAGTCGAAAATTTTTTATTTTTTTGACGCTTTATAATTTTTTGTGGTACTTACTTCCAATCAAAGTAATTTATGCGACTTTTATACGTTATTAAAATATAATCAAATATTTTTGTTATAATGAATATAATTGTAAAATAAAAAAAATTTATAATAAAATAATATCTAACTAATAATAAGATCTTAAATTAAAATTATCTTGATTACCATTATTTTGAGAGTTGTTAACTATTTGAAAATTATTATCATTCTGTTGAGAAAAAGGATGAGGAATATTTGTATAATATTGTTGATGATAATGATTATTAGGTACATATGTATTAGAATTTATCATACTTTCATAAGTACGATAATCTTGAAAAAATCTTTTTTGTTCATTATAATTATGCTCACAAATAATTTTTGGTTTCAAGAAATGAATTAAGTCATTTTTCAAATGAACTTTAAGATATTCCCGATGTCTCTTAGAAAATTCTTGTTGATGTTCATACTTAAAGAATTGAATATTATAATTAGTTCTATTCAAAAATTGAAATAAAAATGTATGTGATATCATTTCACATGTAATTTGATAAATTTTCTTAATTTCAGGTGGTTCATGGTGAAACACAAAAATGTTGTTGGGTTGATTGTAATCATTCATCAAGTTATTCTCAGTATTGCTTATTAACTGAGATGCGCTTATTTCTTTACAAATGATATGATATAATTGATAATTATTGGGTGGTGTATAAAAGAACGAATGTTCGTTCACAATTTCTTGAGATTGAGCTAATGAAGATGGTTGAGGCACTTGCTGATAATATTGCATAGGTAGTAAAGCATTATTTAGAGCCCCTGCTTGAAGATTATGAGCTTGATTCTCATTCGGTGGCGTAGTTAGTGGCGTGATAATAGGGATCATTGACGAAACTTGAGACATATTGTCAAAAGCGACTGGAATGTCTCGTGCATCTGAAACGTTGAGAGTAGTATCAAGTTGAGGACTAAATGAAGTATTGATGAATGAAGTTGAATTAAATATTGGATCTTCAAAATTTTGCATAGTAAAAAAATTCGTCTTGAGGACGTTGAGATGTTCTAAATAATAGAATTTAAAAAAGAAAAAAGAATGACCGTTTTTATACGAAACTCATCTTCAGTCAGTGATTGATGAAAAAGGAATAGTGCTTGGAGTTAGTGTACACAAAACAAATAAGCCTTGTTGTTTACTGCAAAGATTACCAAGATAAGGCAGGATCATAAACTTAGAATTGTGGACTCAGCACTGACTCAGGTCCAAACTACGGAAATCAGTTTCTTACGAAAATGGTAATCTAACAGGTAGTACTAAGTATTATTATAATGATAATATATATAAAAAAAAAAAAGATAGTAATAATGATAATAAATAATAGTTATATACAGTATATACAATAGATTATATAACGTATTATGAAGATATATTGAAAATGAAAAACAATTAATGAATGCAAAAATAAATTGTAATACTAAAATTTTAATGTTAATTTCTTCAATGGAACATTTTGAACGCTTTAAAAGATTATATTATTTTGCAAAGTAAATCTGGCTTTATATTTGAGTCACTTTGGTAATTTTATAACCATCGAAATAGTAAATACCTGATATAACCGTAAATCTATTTATGATAAATAAAAATTGATTATTTACTCACCAATTAAGTCAAATATAAGCATCTAAGGTTCCAAATTTTAGATGAAAAAGACTTCGACTGAAAAAAACAAATTCTTGCTTTTTTGCCTCGCTCTCGTTCGGTTGACCATTTAAAATAGGCTGCGTTATGAGAAATTCTTTTTTTTTTATTTTTTTCGTGGAATTTTCCAAAATTTAGTTAATTTTTTTATAGATAATTCGGTAAAATTTCAATTTTTTAATTTGAACGCGAGTTAATAAAGTTATAATAAACTTTTTAATTTTTCCACAATTATTTCATGTAAAAATTCATTACAAGTAAACAGTATTAAACTTAACTACTTTATTAATACAATTTTAATGAATTACGATTAAATGTTCAATCAAGATCTTGTTAAATTTAATTCTGGTTCGATTATCAATTGTAATAATTTTAAAATTTTCATTATTAAATAAATTGTGATATTAAATTAATTTTATAACTTGAATTCCCCTTATTTTCTTCAAATTCATCTAATATATATTCATAATAATAATAACAAAGAAAATTGTTCGTATTGGACGAATTAATGAGTTTGGCCTTACATTACTCGAATCTCTTTTGAAGAAACCAAAAAATATTAATTGGAAGTTATATTTGTAAACCTTCAAACGTTCAGAATTCTTTTCAATTTTATTAATTAGTCACGCGAAGAAGTTTATAATGCTAATATAATAATAGTTATTATAACGTGCAGACCTGTAAATATCGTTGAATTAATTGAATTATTTCCCCATTCCCTAATAAAATTGATGGCTACACCACTACGTAAAGATGGATGACCGACAAAGACAACGCATGATTCTTGATATTTTTCCTGTAATGAACTACCAACCCTAGGATACATAGTATAATAACGATTACTCTTGATGAGGCATCGGTAATGACACGAAATAGTATTTAACAAAAATTGGTTCATTTTTATTGTTATCATTTCAGCAAGATTAAAATCACATACTTTTTCAACTTTCATAAATTTAAAATATAATAAATATTAATTTAATTTTACAATAATGTATTGTTGTTATAAATCATATTTAAATTAAACAATTAACATACCACTTCCCATATATATTAGAATATTTGAGAGATTCCTCAGCTATAGGAGATACTGCATAGAAGAGAATACCACGTAATTCAATTGTCTTTATATCGTAGATGATGACACTACGGTAATCCATGAAAAAAATTTTGATAATTAAAATACGCTTAAATAGTAACTTGACTTTTCATCTCCACAATCAATCATCCAATTATCATTACCAAGAAAATAACCTGAACTATATGCAGTGACTTCGAGTTCATATAAATTCTACTTAATACGGGAAAATTACTGGAAATATATGTATTAGCGAATCGCTTTATCAATACAAGATCGAATGACTGCTATTGAATATAAAGATCGCGCAATATTCCAATCTACAGTGATACCGGCAAAATTATTCGTAAACTCACGTTGTGAATGAGTTCGACTTTGAAATGCTCTATCATTTGAAAGTAGTTGCCTTACCGCCCAAATAAAACTATAGGTTCCATAGAATAAACCATTCCTTTGAAATCAGTATATTCAATAATATGTGTACAAGCTAAAGCCAACATATGATTTAAAATTTTTTTTTTTGTTACAAGAAAAATTTTTTATTTTATTTTTTGCCAAGAATCTAAACAAAACAAACAAACAAACTTTATCTTATGAAAATACTTATATTATGTTAAATAAATATATTATATGGTAAGTTATTGCCTTTTTTTAAGTTGATTGAACTTTCATTTTTATATCACTAAATTAAGTTAAATTGTCAGAAAAACCTTTTGATCAGATCAAGTTAGTACAGTAATACAATAGACTTCAAATTTTCCATATTTAAAATTCATTGCTAAAACTCATTGTTTTATAGTGTTACATATGCATAATTTAAGCAAATGGCGGGTTTGCGTAATCATATGTCATTTAGCTATTATAAAAAAGTGAAACCTCATAGACGCGCACAAATATTAAATTTAATACGAGACATTAAACAATACATTGGACTTTCAAATTGTCTAATCATATTGTGTAAAGTGAAAAAAAAAATTTATTTTAAAAGAAATATAATTTATTGCATTACAATACCGTATATGGTTCAAAATAAGAACATTATAATCAATTTTATCAATTTATAAAATTCAATATGGAAAATTCAATATAATATAATTTCTCCAGAATATAAATAAAAAAAAACTTTTTTTTTTGTGAACGAAGAATACATGCATATATATATTCTATTATATACAAATTTTGAAAAAAAATTTAAAATATATAAATAAATAAATAAAATTTTATATTTAAATACTATCGATGAGTTCATTGAGTCATCATGGCGTTTTATTTGCGCAGAATTAATAAACACTATTTGCAGCCATTCCCTAATTTAGGTGTTCATGAATGATTCTTCAATTTATCTTTATTGAATGAAATTATATTTGTCATGATGAAACGTTTTCCTTATATCGGTTCATTCAATACAGCAGCAAGATTATCAATGATATTATCGAATCACGTGCTCATGTGAAAAATCATCGAATTGAACTTTAAAGAGCCAAGAACAAAAAAAGTTTTCTTCGGAAATTTTTTTTTAAGGTTAAAAGTATCTGATAATATGGTTTTAAGTACAAGTTATCGATAAGCCTAATCCAAAAAACCACTTAGATTACATAAAAACCTGCGAATCCGTTTACGAATCATTTAAATAATGTACTTACCTTGAGAGATCTTACAAGTTAAAGAATATTAGTCACTTGGCAAGTTCCGTCCCAAAAGTAATCATGTATTGTTTAATGAAATTAAATTTTTATTAATACCATTTAACCTTTTTAATGTTCATGTGTTTTCTATGCCAACATTCAAGTGCAAAAATATCAAATACTTTGGAAAGTAATAATTAAATAATTGTAATTTTTATAATGAAATGAAAGAGCGAATAAAGTAGTTAAAATATATAAAATATGTCAGAAATTTATAATGATATTAATTTCCCAATATTTAAATATTTTTTAAGGTTATTTGTATATATTATTCCGGAAAGACTAATAAATGAAATTTTTAACAAATAATAAGAGCCAATCATTTACCCTCTTTTTGAATATAACTTTAAGAAAATTTATTTGGTGATTGATGAAATATTATACTTTTTCGTAAATTTCATTATTTTTCGCTTGAATTTCGTGATCACGTGATCATAATAATGATCGGCATAAATTTCGGCTGCTGAAATCGTAGTAACAAACACTAATTATTTTAATTATCTGTCGGTTAGTAATATTCAGTATATAAAGACTTATTTTATAATACAGTATGTTCATTAATTTATATTTTTTGAGATTACGATTTTTATGTAAATGTATGCATACAATAATTAGGTGACCAAAAATTATTATATTTGTTAATAATTAAATAAATAAAATTTTGAACTACTATATTTAAAACTGAGAATCACAAATTTGTCGTTTGGAATTCATTCCTAACACTTTTAAACAAAAATTTCGAAAATTTTAAAATTCTTTAAACAAGTTCGCGTTCAAATATTTAATACATATTTGACTAGTCAAAGAAAATTTTTAGATTTAGATTTTAGTAATTCTCGTAATATCTATTTTATTTTAATTTTAGAAAGATGGTTAGGTAATTCTCGTTATTATATATATTTAAATTTAGTATCACGTGACATTTTAACATTTTTATTTGCTAACCCATAAATGGTTAGTATTTCAAATACCTCAAAATCGAAATTTTTTTTAAGAGACATTTAAAATTTTAAATTTAAAATTCTGAATTAATTGAAAAAAATTTTTTTTTTTATTTATATTTATGCATTACACTACACATTTATTTTAAATATTTGGCTGAGATCGCATTTACATCCATTGAATCTAGAATCACATGATATGCGGACATTTTTTATTGGCTCCTTATTTTAACCTATAAGAGGTTAGTTTCATGCAAATAAAAATTACACAAATAGAAATTTTTTTTAAAAGTTGTTTAAAATTAAAATTCCGGATTAATTGAAAATTTTTTTTATTTATATTTATGCATTACTACATTTATTTTAAATATTTGGCTAAAGATCGTATATACATCCATTGTTGCAACACAATTTAAACTTTTGATTATTTAACCAAAAAAAGTTAAAAAAAGTGGTGAGAAATGTCATTATGTCGGTAACGGTTTTAGAAATCAATATGCCGTACAAAACAATTTAGAAAAATAAATTATTATGCATCGTGTACCATAACAAATAAACACTTTACGAATGAAGTATAATATTATGCGGATAGTAAGCACCCCGAAATAAGCACCCCCTGGCCAGAATTATTGCGATTTTGGCCAGAATTATGAGGATCTTAGCCGGGTGTTTACATATCGCAAAATATGGTAATCTTGGTTACACGAACTCTAATTAGGCTCATTAAAAGAATCAAAGAAATTACTTTCAATCACGCAATTACAATCAGCATTCTTTGACAATTCTTTGCCATTCCCGAGATTAGTTTTTTCCCGCAAAAATAATGAAACTGCTCATTTTTCGTGATTTTATAATTCATAATCAACGAAGATAATTTTGGGGAAATTTCAAATTTTAGAATCGACTTTTTTTATAGGGTATATGATAGAGTATTAGCGAAACTCACCGGATGTTCTCCAAATTTTACTGGTCTCGCTTTATCAATACAAGATTGTGTTAAATATAAAAATCGCGCAACATTTCAATCCGCAGTAAACCCGGTAAAAATATTCGTAGACCCAGGTTGTGAGAACAAGTTCTTTCATCATCATCCGTCTATGAAAAAAAAATACGATTAATCAATAAAAATAGCTTCGATTATTTATTATTTGAAAGTTATCATAACATCCAAATAAAATTGTAGGCTCTTTAGCGTAAAATTTCAAATTATATTCGATAACGCCAACATATCATTATATTAGTAATAAGTATGAAATCAATATCTATTTCAGTCGACTGATTGGCTAATATATGTCACTGCTCTAACAATTAAAATATAATATTAGATCACATGATTTTTATTGATTTATCGGCAAATTTGCCTGCAATTTTACCGAAAATTCAATTCTCATCTAATTTTATGAAAAACGAAGTTATTCTAATAAAATTTTAGAGCTTAAATCATAATTTATGTGACAATAATTATTATTTATTAATTTCATATTATAAGATTGTAGATTTACTATTGGTCAAAAGTTGTATTTTTTAAATGACAAAAAATTTTGAAAAATTTTGCATTCAACTTTGACGATCTCATTGGAATTTGATTATAGCTATAGTAAAGCTTAATAGAATATGTAGATTTTGCTATGGGGAACAACTTTTATTAATATGAATTTTAATAGTTAGAAGTGGCAATTTGACTTTACATAAAACCCTAAAAAAAAATTATTTTTGTGAACTTCAAAAAAATGCATAAAGTTAAATTTTATCATCTCTATTTTGTTCATTAGGGTTTGAAGTTTCATAATAAAAATAAATAAGTATATTAAAATGCTTTGTAATGAAGCAGAATATTATGGTAAAGAAAATTAATTTATTATATAAAAATTCCGATGTTATTTTTTTCGAGGTTAATTTGTGTCTAATTTCGGTGATTAGCCACATATCGAACCATACAATTGATGCTTTGAATGTAGGTCAATATAACCGCGGAATTATAGGACAATCCAAATCATATTGACAAAGTTTGTGTTTGGATATAATTTAATTTAAAAAATTGCAGGCAAATTTGCCTGCATTACCGTTTAAGGGATAATCGACAATATATATATTTTTTTCGATACACTCTATAGAATACTCTTGCTTACTATCATCTTGATACGTTATTTATAAATCTTGTATTATGCATAACTTGATTTTATAGGTTCATGCATCTAGACAGAATTCAGATAATACTTCATGCAAGAACTTGGATAAAAGTTTCGAATTCTGTGATATTGCTTTCAGTTTACTTTATCAATTGGCAAATATCGGAGGAACAATACCTTTATTTAATATTTTTAGAGTTAGATTCTTTTATTTAATTTCACTATAAAAACCATTTCAGTTTTCTTTACTATCTCCTACTTCATTTTTAATGCTGGTCAAAAATATCACGTGATTCTACATAATTCTGCATAACTCGGGCCAACTGTCGGGATTTTGACCCATTCGGGATTTTGACCCGTCGCGATTTAGACCCATAACCAAATCAACCAAAGATTTATATTCTTGCACACCTTTCTTCATTTCATTATTTTATCGTCGTAATTCGAATAATTCGAACAAATCATCTTATTTTAAATTGATTCGTACATAGGTTGTATTCCAAAATCTGAAATTTAAAAATTATATCAACAACGGATTCTTCTAACATACAAAAATTATTATCTAATTCCCTTTGTCTTTTGATATATCAAAACATTTAATTATGTTAGTTTCATACGTGGTTTAGTTGTTGATGATATATTACTTTCTGATACATTATTATTTTACTTTCGTGAAATATGGTTACCCCCTTACATTTCAAATATTAAGACACAAAATAAATTCAATTCCAATAATAAATCACCTTTTAAAATATATTTTAAAACATTGTAATAATTTAACAGTGTTAGACCTTCCATTCATAATAAGGAATAATGAAATTGGGTTTGATATGATTAAATCATTAATTTATGAGGATTACATTGGAAAAAATAAATTGAAGAAAAATAGTGTAATTAAAAATAACGAAAAAAAAGAACTTTATTTGGTTCTTTGAAGAATAAATGGAATTTAAATTTATTATGTGATGAAGCATTCAACTCTGTTGATTCATTATGTCGATTCATTTCTTTACAAAAAATTTGAAATATATTATATTATCAGAATACGTATGTGAATTTGAACGTGGATATCGTGATTATAATTCCGTTTTTAATTCATTACAGTATCTACACAATGTGAAAGTTTGCAGACATTAGAATTTAAATACTTAACATTTATATAATGAAAATTCTTTAAACTCTCTACGTTTATTTAAAAATATTAAAGAATTAAAAATATATGAGTGTAAAGAAATAGAGGATAGTTTAATCTCGGGCAAAAAATCTATCAAAACTTGAAGTATTCGAATTTATAAAATGTTATAATTCAAATTACAATATTAAAATTAATTATAAGTTATAAAAAGAAAAGGAATACAACTCACACAATTATATAAACACAATACATTTAGACCTTCCCAAAATTTATCCGGGTGAAAGTTTTTCGCACAGCATTAGAAAATATTGTTAGAAATATCACAGTGATAATTATAATTAAAATACAGTCGACCCCCTATATAGTCACCCCTGTATAATCACATCATATAAAATCTCCCTTTATAAGCACACCATTTTTTGGCCCAATGTACTAATAAATATATTAGAAAAACCTCCTTTATAGTCACAACATATGACTTTTTTTATAATCACACCCTTTTTTCGGTCCCGTGGGTGTGACTATAAAGGGGGCTAACTGTACATCAGTGCAGGCTTATTTGCTTGCAATACAAACAAAGGCAGGAATAAATAAATTGATAGTCATCTAAAAGTTTTACTACTAGGAGTACTATTCGATGGGCGAGAAAATTCCTAATGTATTAGTTTGTAATAATGAAACGATGCTGATGAAAATATTTATTGAGTAAATATAAATAAATAAACTTCCACTTAAAAAAATTTTACAATTTTTTACATGTTACAAAGTAAAAACTTGTAAGGAAAAGTCTTTATGCAGGTTTGTTACCTTTGAGAGAACAAGTGAAAAGAATTGTAATAAATTAAATTATTATAATTGAATAAATAAAAAAAAATTTTTTTTTTTTTAGTAATTAGATAATTTATGAATGAAATGTGGTGTGTTTGCATCATGTTCATTTATTGTATCATTGCATATACTATCGCTATCATTCAATAAAAAAAACTTTAGTTATTTAACCAGAGAATCTCAAATTCACGTACTGCGATATAAAATCTTGTAATCAAAAGTTCAAAAAATGTATAGTTCTCGTTAAAGGATTTATAAGATAATAATATTTATTAAATAATGTTAAAAGATTACTTATTAGATAAAATTATCATTATAACAACTTGACACAGTTATATTTATTTATTATATGTAAGTTTTTTGATTTTGATGCCTTTTTCTTCTATTTTCCTTTAATTTAATGAATGCTTATGTTTAATTTTTTATTTTTATTTTTCCTTTTTTTAGGCGGTTGGCTTCTTTAAGAGGTAGAATTTGGTTTATATTTTGTAAATTTATTCTTTTAACAAATGTTTGCTAACTTTCGTTCTTCCCTTTTTTTTAGTCATTCTGGACACGTGAAATTTTAGTGAAGATTCAGAATTACTTTTATTTTTAATAAAAATATTTGATTAACATTTCAAGATTCAAATTATGGATTGACATCTCCCTGTTTGAGATACTGTAGTTGGAATGTATTTCACCATATTGAACTTTCATAACATAATGTCACATTAAGGGGAAATCCTATTTAATCGCCGAAGTGTAAGATCTACGAGAATCGATGCAATAAATCCATCTAATTTAGAATTTCTACTTGTATAAATTTAACTCATTTTCAAATTTATTAACTTGATTAGTTGGTATACTACGATCAGTTACATTGAAATTATTTTTTTGATGATTTTGTAAAGAATAAGAAAAAGAATTTGTTTTAATTAATATTGACTTTAACAACTTATTTTACAATTACAATGCGTACAAATGAAATCTACTAATGAATTCGGTTTCCAGTTTCAATATATATATATATATATATAACCTTTTATATAAAAGTTCTATATAATGTAACTTGTGTTTCAGAAAACATAATCACATGACTATATCGCTTAGCCTTTCTGGCTAGCTATAAGTATACCATTATGATATTTATCGTTATTTTACTTTCAGAATTTCTAATTTCTAGGTTAATGTAATGATAATTAAACATATAAATTGAATAACTTGGAATATTAGGTTAAGATTTTAAGATTGCTAAATTTACTGTATGATACTGTACAAGCACATTATCTGGATAGTTCAATTCATTAAAAAACCAAATATATATATATATATTTTTATAAAAATTAAATTGACAAATATTAATATATTTATAGTGCAAATATTCCCAAAATTTTCAAAATAGAATGAATAATAATCTTGTAATAAAATGTCTATTTTTTTATTTTTTTTTATTTTTTGAAAAAAAGCATTGTTATGTAAAAAAGGATGTTTTGCTGAAACTGATGTATATATAATGATTTCTAAAAAACAATATCTTTATTTTTACCATTCATCTATATAATTTTTTTTATTGATTTTATTTTATAGGTGAAATTAGTATTTATCACTTTTTGAAAATCTTACCATTTTTTCATTATATATTAATGAAAAAGCGTTACGGCCCTACCACAAAAGGACTTACTAAGAAGTGCAATATGCTCCACCCTATTTACGCATAGCACCATGCCGTTCCACAACCAACCGGTCCTATCGCAGGACTGCAGCAACAAGCTGAGCTTACTAAAAAGCAAGCGCCTATGCTCCTCGCACAGCACTATACCGCTCCAAAAAATTCCCAACCAGCCCTACTGTGAGACTGCAGCAAATGCTGGTACTCATAGGCTTACAAGGTAAGCATGCTATGCTCCCACCCGTGCATAGCATCATGCTGCTCCGATTAAAATATACCTAAAAGATTTTTCTATATAGAGTTAAGCACGGAGACGAAAAAAGAGTATAATAAAATGAATATAAATGAGATGAAGGGAGTGAAAGAGGAAATAATAGAGAAAAAAAGTGAAAAATAAGAAAAAGAACGAGGAGAAGAGTAAGAAAAGTGAAAGGGTAGTTAGAGGGAAGTGAAGAGAGAAACAAGATAAGAAAGAAGAGTGAGAGAGAAAAAAGTGGAAGTGAGAGACGGAAAAGTGAGAGGAAAGAGAGAGATATATATATGTGAAAGAGGAAAAAGTGAATAAGTAAAAAATACACAATTTTTTAAAATTTTGGACAAATGAGGTCATTTATATAATCAGAGTATGTAAGATATTTTTTCTACAAAAGATAAAAATGATGACTCATGATTATTAATATGTTCATTTTAAATATTAAATTAATTATGATTAAATGAATCACAAGTTCACAACATGATTTATTGATTTTCTGTAAGTATATTAAAATTTAAATTTGTTAAATTTTAAAAATGTTTCAAAAATAGAATTTCATCGACATCCGGTAATTACCGAAAACGGTAATAATGAAATTTATTTTTACACAAATCATATGTCTTATATTTATATTGTACAAAAAAAAATTTTTCCGTTTCTTTTTAGGAAATTTATTATTCATTTATTTTTATTATTATCTCCTTTACCGAGTGAATTAACAATTCTGATAGAACATATAAAATCATCAACAAAGAAGAATTCTTTGCCAATTTTTATTATCATTTTCATTAATAAGTAAATCAATAAAATGGATGAGGAAAAGCCTACTTTAATTGATTCTACTAAATCTGAAGAAAAGCTATCCGACGCAGATTCAGGATTAAAAGGTTTGGTTTTAAAATATTTATAAATTTATATCTATACAATATATATATTTTTAATTAATTTCTATTTATAATCAAAAACGAGGGAGAGAAAACTCGTAAGTTCATTATCATATATTCAATTGCGTGGAAATTAAATTTATCACACTGTATTTTTTACTCTTTTTCGGAATATTTTTAGAAAAAAGACCTAATTCTCCAACGGCGGCTGAATCATCCCCTAAGAAAAAAACAAAAGGTTAAAAAGGGAAAAGAAAAGAAGAAAACTACAAGACGTAATAAAAGTCGTGGGAAATAAAATATTAACTTTATAAATTTTAATTTTTAATTGAAAATTTAACCTAATATTTTTATCTTTTAATTTAGGAATTAACCTGGACAAGCAATGCGGGGTAATTAATTCACTTAATAAACCTTGCACACATTCATTATATTGTAAAAGTCGTTTGATGGTCCTGAAACGGAGTGTAGCGGGTAGATCGCAACCATTCGATACTCTACTTTCTCGTTATCAGAAATAATCTGTCGTAAGCTCTCAAGGTAAATTCACGTAACTTATTATGTAATACGTAATAATCGCAAATTTAACATCATATCATCATCAATTTTTTTTTTGTTTGTATCAAATAAACATGAGTATCGAAACCAAACTACCCGAAATCATTTAGGGATAGTATATACCAAAACTATAAAAACTGAAATCTGATCCGAAATTATACATACCGAAATATACCTAAACCGAAACTTTATTAAAAACCCAAAAGTTTAGGAAATAGCTTTAGGTTTAGGTACCCATGTATATCTCAAAGGTGATAATAATGTTTCTTGTAGGTATGGAATAAAATACAACTTCTTTAACTCCAACGCCAATAGTTTCTTCTAAGGAAGACACTGATAATTCGCTTAAAAAATAATTTAATAATTTTTCAGTTTAATTTATCAATTTATTTGAGTAATCATCCCGTCTCTATTTAAATAAATTAATATTTAATTAAAGCAATTTTGACGAAGCTATATTTTCTTGTATTATATATTTATTAAGTAATAATATCATTTTTCCTTATTCTTCCTGCAATACCGTAATTTTCAGGCACCAAATTTCAAAATGTTAATTTACTGGAAAAAATGAATATAAAATACTTTAACCAATTTTAACAAATTGAATAAATCTTAATTCCCTAATTACATTGTTAAATTTTAATAAATCGTACTACAATCCTTTCATTATTCGTTATACAGCAAATTAACAATTAAATTTTGCTATTGTAAGCTTAATAATAATAAATATCTATATATATAGGACCATCGAATGCTAAAGAATGAGATTTCACGTTTTTATTAGAAAATAAGTAAAAATGAATATTAAATACATTAGAAGATTCAGAAGTTTCAAAATACAATACGTGGACCAATTTTGTAGATAACAATTTCTTAAAAACAACAAATAAAATAGGAAAGGTTTGTTTTAATAATGAAATAAGAAATATATATAAAGTTTTTTAAAAACGAAAAGTGCTTGTTTAAAAAAATAAGAAAAAAAAATCTTTT
Organism: Oehlia diaphana; assembly: GCA_003833135.1. Lineage (NCBI taxonomy): Eukaryota > Fungi > Glomeromycota > Glomeromycetes > Glomerales > Glomeraceae > Oehlia > Oehlia diaphana. Next base: position 30,619 of record QZLH01000371.1, on the reverse strand, counting down.
TTTTAAAAATAAAAGAAAAATGAAATAAAAAAAGTAAACGAAATAAAAAATAATAATTTAAAAATAAAAAGGAAAGAAACAATGCAAAAAACCAGCCTTAATGTCCGAAAAGTATATAACTAAGACTTCCGGAGTCCGAAGTCCGAACCTAAAAAAAAGACCGCCGGTCTTCGGTCACGTGATAAAGACCGGAAGACTGCGGTCCTACACTGAGACGGTCCGGTCCGTCTTTTTAGGGTAGGACCGGTAAGATCGCAGTCTTTCAGGAATTATAAGAAGCATAACTTGAAAAAATTATATTTTTTTTTATCTTACACGTTCTGTTATACAAAAAAAGATTATCAAAATTGTGGGAATCTGTACGTACTGGTGTATTGCCACTTCGAGAGGTAATAAGTAAAGGTATTACTTCACGATAATTCAATTTCGGACGTACGCGGTTATATTTTGATAGTACGTACAGTACGTTTCAAATCTAAAAAAAAGTTATACTAGTACGGAGTATATAGTAAATTAGTACTGTACGGTAATACAAATTAGTACGGACGTCAAAAAAAAAAAAATTTTAATTTTCCGTACTCAGACGAACCTTTAAAAATAAATTTTGATTTTTTCGTACTAATATTTTACATTGTAACATCATGTGATCAAATTTTTG
>QZLH01000370.1:53859-97868 GCA_003833135.1 Oehlia diaphana | reverse complement strand
GTTTTTTTTTATAAAGATGCAAGATTTATCATCTATTTTTTTTTAAGATGATGATCTGTTGATTTTCATATATCTCTATAAGGAAGTATGAGGTGGATTTTGTAAAAGAAGTTATGAAAAATGTGACAGATTTCTTTTTCTCTGTCATCTCCTTCTGATCATAGCGAAGCCACTTTTTTTTTTCATGAGAAAACATTCGTATTGCTTCGCATTCCCCCTTTTTTCTCTCTCAAAAAAATAAACAAATCGTAATAATATTTAGAATTTGGGAAGTTTGAAAAAAAAATGAATCTATAAAAACTCGTAACATTTGATTATTAGTTTTTTACTTTCCCATCCCCCCAAATTTTTATTCCAACTAAACTCACTAAAACTAAAAGCAAAAACTTACATCATGCCTGTGAAACTTACAACTGTCTGCTACGTCCATGAGATCACCGAACGTTTGACTCAGGAATTTACCGTAAAAGAGATTACGGCCATAGTAAGATTAGACGATGCTGACCCGACGAAGGTGGTCTATCTTAAAGTGAAAATATTTATACCCTCTGATGAAAATATACCTATGCAGATTGAAGATTTTGAGAAAGGGAATGTGGTGTTATTGAGAGGTAAATTTGTCACATGTTCCGGATGGTACAGCGTGAGTATCTATTAAGTTTTTTTAGTAAGTGATAGTTTTCACATCTCTTCTCTGATTCATCTCTTTACTTTCCTAAGGTCAATGTGACTTCCTTAAAGGTTATGGGAAACCTGGACTTTGATATGATGCCCAGCATTGGTTTGGACATCATGGTCATTGGGATTACGACAAAAATGATCAGAAATGTCGATGGGAAATCGGTGTTAGACTTTTACGTGGAGGAAAACCTTGGTGATCGTGAACCCCGTGATTTCTGGGTCGAAGTTAGGCATGACCCTAATGTAAGATACCTTTCGAACAAGACAAACTCGATCAATCAATCAATGCGAGTTACTACGTTGATAATTATAGGTACGATTATTTATGAAGCCTCCGTTATCAATGAGGTAACTCAATCACCTGATAAGCACATTATAAACCTTGAGAATATCTTCTTGATCTCCATGAATCAAAACAGCGTCAACGCTGGACAATCGTTGAACCTCTTTTGGTTGAACGCGCAAGTTAATGGTGGAAACAGTGCTAGGTTAAACCGAAGTCCCAGGGGAGCAACTCCCAGAACGTCACGTAGAGGCTGAATTATTCTGACGCAGATGAACCAACTGGCCAGAAATCAGAATATTTCAGCTGCTTTGGAGGCAAATCCAATACCATCTATGTCTAATTCTACAAGTTCCATCAGTGATAACCTTGTTTCTCAAGAACAAACTGATTAATTGATATCTAAATCTGATGGAACTTATCATCTTCATTTCTATTTTATGTTATTTTATTTTCTCTGAATTGTTCTTAAGCTTATTCTCCCCCCCAGTTAATGTACTTCACATAATGTAAATAAAAATATAACTAAAAAAGTATAACCCGTCAAAATTATGTCATTATGTATAAATTAAAAAGTGTAAAAAAGATAAAAAATAAAAAATTGAATCCTCTGAAATTAACATGACCTGTTACTTTTTTTCATTATTCATTGGAAACCGTTTTATTTTTTTTCTTATTTTTCTTTATTATATTATCATAAATTTTTGGTTAATATTATAAAATAAATTTATATTATAAATATACACTTGATTCCTTAAAAAAAAAGAGTGAAATAAAATTTTCCATAATGATATTAATAAAGATGAAAAAAAAAAACACGTAATCATGACCCATCTGATCCACACCATATACACTTTCGACGATGAATACGAAATTTTGATAGATTTATCATTGGTTGATGACAATCTTAACCTTATATCTCATGCAGATGAAACTGATAATCTTCAAAGCCACCCATCACGATCTACGTACTGGAGACCTTCATCAAAGTTAAAGAGGTTATATGACAGATTCCAAAACACCACTCTCTCTCAATGGCCTTGAATACCTTGTGTCTACTGCAGAAGAATTCTGTACCCTGAAAAGGCGTGCTGGATGTTTTATGACTCATCAGTTACTTACTCTTTACAACAGAATGTATCCAGCATTTCGTTGTCTTTCAACTTAAACGTTAATCGCATTCCCGATTTAAGAGTTCCTACTTGCGAATCGTGCAAGAAACCTTCTACTAGGTTCCCGTTCTCCCACCTCTCCCCTTTACCAGAAGAGATACTTTCCATCTCTCCTCACAGGAGAAGGTACCTCTCCTTTGTTTTCCTTCACTGTTCGCTGAGAAAGATCCCGAATAGCAACCCTTATTCGCAATACAGAACTTTAACCAGTGCTATGAACAACTCCTGTAACGTCAGGGCCTACGCCCTATACTCTGATTCCCTGGGAGCTTTTTTGGACTCGAACGAATATCAATATACCGATAATGGATCCTCCTATGATGAAACTTTACATCGAGTAGCTGCTTGGTTGGCATCAAATAATCCATATCTTCGTCCATTCACCAACATTTTGACGTCAACTCGTGATACTCCTCCTATTTTGTTTGATCCTTTCCCGATCATAAGACATCTCCTGTCAATACTCGTGATATTGTGATTCCCAACTACGATTTCCCTAGTGAAGTTTATGACAAAGACTTTCATTACAGTAGACTGATGGCAGGTTTAGTTCAGAAAAACGATACTTTACGTTTATCCATCTTGAACCATAATCTGAACCTGAAACCTTTAATCTTCCTGAACCTGTTCACCGATGGAAGAGGTCACTTTCACAATCTTCTGAACCTAAGAAATCCTGCTAATGAGGCTTCGTACTGAAACTTATGGTCAATACATTAAATCACGTTTGATGAACATTGACGCCCATTAGAAGTTGCACTACCATTGGCCTCCTGGTCCTATCTCCAGCTAGAAAAGTTGCATCACCACCAAAATACTCAACGCTTGCTGCTGCAATCTCACCTGAATTTCAATCTTAACAATAATGTACCCCTCCCAACCACCAGAGATCTACTTACCCCTAGTACTTACTCCTCCCGAAATATCATAGATGAGAGTAAGACGATTCCCATCCTGACCTTTATATGCATGGAAGACACTTATTTTCATCAGAAGCAGCTTCACCTCAATGCAATGTTGAACAAGCTCGGTTTGCCCACCTTATTTATAATGCTAAGTATAGCGGAAAACCATTGGTCACACCTTTATGATATACTCTTCAATAGTGATAATGGTGATACATTACCAATGAATAGGCCCTTCCACTGCACGAATTACTTTATCTATCATTTCCAATCTTTGAAGAAAGAACTTTAAAAGAAACCTGATCTTACATGTTTTGGCAAGATTACCAATTTCTTTGATCGGATCGAGTTTCAAAACAGGGTGTTGCTCACACTTATAGTTGTTACTGGACCAATACTCCCATCAAGAACATGATCGAGAATGATGTCATCTGTTCAACTATCCCTGATCCTCTTCATGAACCTGAACTCTATGCTGCTTTGTTGACGAACCAGATACATACATGCAATTTAAAGTGTCAAGGACTGGCGCCTCCAGGTCAATTGTGCAAGAAAGAATTCCCGTGTCCTTATAGTCAGATGACTCATTATGTAGAGAATGAATGCCATTACGTCTACAAATATTTGACTGAGGCGGATTTCTGGATTGTCCTATACCATCTGATGATCCTTTTACTTTAGGATGTGCATATAAACATTCAGTACATAACGGATAAAGAATTCGCTCGATACATGATGAAGTACATCACAAAAAGAAAACCTTCCCACGTTTTTAACATCTATGAGAATGATCTCTTGAGGGAACATGTTATTGCATGACGACTTAGCTCAATGGAGCTTATGTTTTTGCTCCTCGGTCATGAAATCTGTAATTCTTCCGCCACTATGAAATTCTTCACCACCAATCCTCCTGCCACAAAAACTTGTACTATACTTCCTGTCTATATGATAGATGATGACAACGAAAACCCTTACTATAATAATACCATCATAAAGTACATGTCCTGTTCTCGTCTTTCTGAATTTGACAGTCTCACCTATTTCTAATACTTCGAGAGATATTTAATCACTCCTTTCCCTCCTGCAATATCTCATCCTATATATTGTGATGAATTGAATAATTATGTTATCAAGCGATCGAAAGAGTTAATTATCAGGCATCGCTTTCTTAAAATAGAAGATGGTGAGTTATACTTCTATCAGCAATTACTATTAAACGTCCCAATGAGAAGTGAATCTGAGCTGAAATCTTCACCTGATGCGACTTATCGTAAAACATTTTATGACTTTTTCCTGACTTTTTAACCAACCTGCAGAATCAAACTATCAATACACATCGGTCACATTTGTCGCGTCTGTACAATTACTTCACTGAAATGTTAACCAGATTACTGGAATCATTAAGTCTTCATCTTATCACTGACCTCACACAGATTATACGCGATCAAATGACTGACTTGAAGCTCCTTCCCTGTATTTATCTAGAAACTGCTATGCTTGAGCTTCCTCAGGATCAGTATCACGTTCTCTCCACTATTAGTATGTACCTGAGTAAGAACGATGGTATCAGGTAGCCTTTCTTTTTTATAACTGGGTCAGCTGGAACTGGGAAATCATACGTTATAAATATGATCACAAAAATACTTACTCAATCTTCCCGTTCTTTTCTTCTCTTGGCTCCTACTGGCGTGGCAGCCCAGAACATAGGTGGTATGACCATACATTTCACCCTTCATATAACCTCTACCCACAGAACTTTTCTTACCTGTGCTTATATGGACAATGAATTAAAGGCATCCTTAAAACAAATAAGTACGATCATTATCGAGGAAATATCTATAGTTTTGGCTAACCTGTTGGATTTCATCTTTAATATGTTTACAAATTTACATAATAATGATCTTGCTTTTAGCGGCATAAATGTTATTGTTGTGAGCGATCTGGCACAACTCCCTCCAATTAATGGTCACCTGGTATTTTGTGCTGCAGTCTGGCCTCTTTTTTACCTGTTATTTTTGTCAATTTCCCACCGTCAAGATAATGATTTGGAATTGTATTCTATGTTGGAGGAGATTCAGATGGACAATATGTCACCTGAGATTTGAGCGAAACTACAATAACGTAACTCAGAATTTCTGGTTCACACTTCGGCAGGTTCTTTGTTCAACACCACGCATATTGTAGGCTTTAGGAAGAATGCTCAGCATATCAATAGAATCATATGCAATCTTTTACCCGTTCCTGACAACAAATTCTTGATTTCTCAGGCTGTAGATGTTGTAAACTCTGTGCAATGGGACCCTTCCTCTTCAGAAGCTATGTTCAAATCTAAGACAAACCTCTTCCTTTCCGTTCATCTTCAGCCAGGTGCTCGCGTTATATATCTCAACAATTCTCTTATTTCCTACAGCATTTGCAACGGTACAATAGGTGTGGTCACTGATGTCAACCCTTTAGAAGAGTACGTTAGGATCGCTTTTTCTATCAGGGGTTCCTTGGTTAACATTGACATTCATAAGCAAACCCATTATTTTAACATCAATGGAAATAATTGCAGTCGCGCCCAATTCCCCTTCCAGAATTCTTTTGCCCTGACCGTGCATAAAATCCAGGGATTGACCTTGACCAGGGTTTGTCTAGCGCTTGATGGAAACATTTTCTCTCCTGGTCAGGCATATGTCGCTCTCAGCAGGTCCTCTTCCTAAAACAATATTGAGATATCCCACCTCGATAGATCAGCTTTTATGGTTGATCATCATATCATCTTGGAGTATCAAAAGCTGACTGAGATCGCTAATACAAGTTCTCATCTCTTTTCGTGATTGTTTATTCTTGTGTCTATCATTTTTACCTTTGGACCTATATGAATAAGTTCTTACCCCGATTTTAAAAATAATCTGATGTTTTTTTTTACCTGATCACTTTTCGTCATTAATTTATTAATTAATAAAAATATTACTTATTCCTTATATGTTGCGATAAATATTTGATTTATTTTATTTTTTAATAACGTTAAATTAACTGATCATGTTACAATATTACATGGTTTAACTTGTGATCTACGTAATCCTCCTATTTATAACTAAACTCACACATTTATTTGTCAATTATTCTGCTGTGATACATCCTTTGTGTCCTTTGTAAACCGTGGGTACTAGAGAAAAAGTAATGGCTAGTTCAATATATAAATCCTATCTGAAGAAAATAAAGAGCTTAATCAGCAGTGTAAAAATCTTCAAGAAGAAAATTAGAAATTAAAACAATATGTTCTAAATTTAGAAAACCAAAAACATGAACAACTTGAAATAATTTCTCAAAATTTAGAAAAAACTTTAGGAAAGTTGGAATTAGATAAACTAGATAAAGTTAATGAGAATGATACTAAAAATTTAAAAGGAAACAACAAATCTTTAATTGATAATTATGACGACAATAGTATTAAATATGATGAGGAATCTTCTGCAAAGGAAGAACTAAAAAAACGTTCAACTTCACTATCAACAAAGAAAGGATTAGTATCATCTCAAGTTAAAAGTAGTTGGAATCTACGTATGTTGTAATAAATTTAGCTTTAAAATTTAAAAATAATTTTTAATTAAAAACGAAAATTTTAATTGATTTAGAAGGCGGTGATGAAATCCGGGTTGTGGTTGGATTAGACTTTGGAACAACTTATTCTGGATTCTCTTATTGCCATATTGCGAGCCCAGACAATATTGTTACATATGTAGAATGGCCCAAAAATCTGGGGAATTTTAAGACAAATACTGTACTTCAATATGATGATAAGAATGAGAAAGTTGTGTCATGGGGATTACCAGCTCTAGTTAAACGACCAAGTCAAAAGATGCAGAATAGAAATGAAACAGAACCAGTTGAATTGTTCAAATTGCATCTAGGGGATTTATCAGAAGATTTAAAACCAAAACTTCCCAAGGGAATAGATCATGAAAAGGCTATTACCAATTATCTTCGTGTAATTAAAAAGGTAAGAGTCAAAACTCGAGAATAATATAACATATTTACATATTTACCATAATTACTTATTTGTATGTAAATTTAAGTTGATTAAAGAAACAATTGAGGCACGTTTTCAAGGAATTAATTTTCATAAACATGTATTATTGGTTCTTACTGTTCCTACGGAATATTCAGAAATAGACAAAGCTATCATGAGAAAATGTGCATTAAATGCGGGATTGAAAAATTTACAATTTACTACAGAACGTAAGTAAAACAATATAAAAATTTAATTAATGTAATTCATAAATAAAACGATATTGTTTTTTTGTTTATAGCCGAGGCTGCAGCAATTTATTGTATGCAAAGTTCATTAAAGGAGAATGATTTGTTAACATCAGGAAGTAAGTACGAATATTTATTTGATAATAAATCTTATAATTATTTAATGGATTTTATTTATTTTAAATTTAGCAACTTTTATGATTGTTGATTGTGGTGGTGGTACTGTAGATTTAACTATTCACAAGTTAATTGGAAATAATCAATTAAGTGAAGTCACCGAAGGTACCGGCGATTTCTGTGGAAGCACATTTATTGACGATGAATTTATTAATTTTTTATGTAAAAAACTTGGAGATAGTGCCATAAATTCATTTAGAGACGATTATTATAGTCAATTTCAATATATGATTCAAGAATTCTGTCAACGTGTAAAATTTCCTTTCATTACAACATGTCAATGAAGAAACTAGATATATAATGGAAAAAAATGATTGGATTATTAAAATTAATTATGAGGGCACAAAAGCAATGTTTGATCCTGTAATCAATCAAATTATTAAGTTAATACATTTACAACTTTCTAATGCTCGAGAAGAATGTTGTGCAATGTTCTTAGTTGGAGGTTTTAGTGAATCAAAATATTTACAAACAAGGATCAAACGAGAATTTCAAAATCAAATAAACGTTATTTCGATACCTAGGCAACCTACAGCAGTAACTTCACGTGGGGCTACATTATATGGATTATCTTTAAACAGTTCAAATATGAAAGTTACTAAATGTATTATTACTACGAGAATTTTCAAGTATACTTTTGGTATTAAAGTAAGAAACTACTGAGTAAGTTCCTTGATATTTACAGTAATTAGTAATATCAGATACTTTTTTTTTTAAGAAACTCTTATTATATTTACTTTAGATGGAAGGAGACCCAATTGAAAGAAAACTTCGGAATGGGCGTATTGATAGATTTCATTGTATAGCCAAACGTGGTACTCAAGTTAATACTAATAAAAAATTTACAACATATTTTACACCGCTCTCTCCCATGCAAAGAAAAGTGTCTTTTGGAATATATTATACTACAGAATATGATGCGAAGTATTGTGATGAGCCTGGTATGATGCTTTTAGGAAAAATTAGTGTTTATCTTGCTGATTCTGGTGAATCTGGTAAATCTGGTCTACTTGATAAGCTATTTTTTGCGTTTATCTTTGGAGAAATGGGAATTAGTTTTATTGCAAGAAATGAAACCAATGGGCAGAATTATAAGACTACATTTGAAATTGATATCTAATGAATCATTAAAATCGATCTTTTCTACTGTGGTTTATTTAGTATAATTATTTTATATTTAAATTATGTCGTCATTTAAAATTGAGTATGAAGTTCGGCGAATCATATAATATTTTTGCGTAATATCTTGATTTTCCATGGCGTCTTTCCTGTCTTATTTCGGCAAGTTATTCAAGGATAGTAAGGAAAGTAAAATTTATGAATCGTCATTCTGTTGTAAAGTGTCGAATAAATAGTCATGATTATTTATTTATTTATTTTATTTATTTCTAAACACATATTTGCTGTAATGAACATTAATAGTCATCTTTTTATAGCTTGAGAATTATTTAATGTTCAATGATGATTGAGACGTTGCTCAAGTAATGAAGTGATTTATTTCTATAATTTTTGCTGAAGATGCATGATGCGAAAGGTGGATGATAAATTTTAGCCATTTAGATCATTTTTAGCCAATCAGATTATTTAATAAACCATAAAGAAAATGTAATTACAATACTGACAGAATTTCTTTAAATTGGGATTCACTTCTTTAGTTACGGAATTTCACGTGATAATTCACCGGCGAAATTTAAATTTGTAATTATCAGTTATCAAAAAAAAGTACGATAATCTTAAATTTAAAATAATTTCTTTTATAGGAGTTGCTTGAGAGTTAAAAATTTAAAAAGTTATTTCATTTAAATTTACTCCGAATCTATTTTAAACTTTGCTCGTTCATAAGTTAATAATTAAAACATGGAGAATAACATATCAAAATTCTTTGTTCCAAATATTGTCAACGAGCTTTGTATAATTATCTATTTTTTTGTTTTGCTTAAAGAATGTTTTCTTTTTCTTAGGTGTAAACTTCTGATAAATCTCTCACCCTTATTTGGCCTATGATCTAAAATGATTTTTTGTGCGCAATTTCACGTGATATTTCGCCGATCATAAATTCAATATATAAATGAACAAAAATCCTATCGTACTGCAAACGGGATATGAATTGATTAACAAAATTAATCATGGATTTTTTGGAAAAATTTGAAAAATTAAATAATAGATTGACAAATCTATTAGAAGAAAATAAAGAGCTTAATCAGCAATGTAAAAATCTTCAAGAAGAAAATAAGAAATTAAAACAACATGTTCTAAATTTAGAAAACCAAAAAAATGAACGACTTGAAATAATTTCTCAAAATTTAGAAGAGTATAAAAGGAAATATGAAATTCTTCAAGAAGAAAATAAAAACCTTAATGAGAAAGTTCAAAATTTAGAAAAACAAAAAAATGAACAACTTGAAATATTTTCTCAAAATTTAGAAAAAACTTTAGGAAAGTTGGAATTAAATAAATTAGATAAAATTAATGAGAATGATACTAAAAATTTTAAAGGAAACAACAAATCTTTAATTGATAATTATGACGATGATAGTATTAAATATGATGAGGATTCAACTTCAACTCGACTATCAACGGAGAAAGAATTAGAATCATCTCAAGTTAAAAGTAGTTGGAATCTACGTATGTTGTAATAAATTTAGCTTTAAGATTTTTAAAAAATTTTGATTAAAAACGAAAACTTTACTTGATTTAGACGGTGATATCCGATTTGTAGTTGGATTAGACTTTGGAACAACTTATTCTGGATTCTCTTATAGCCATATTGCGAACGAAAATATTGTTATAAATGAAGAATGGCCTTCGATTTCTGGAACGCTAAAAACTAACACAGTTCTTCAATATGATGATGATAATGATAAAGTTGTGTCATGGGGGTATTCAGCTTTAGTTAAACAACCCAATAAAAAGAAAAAGAATGGAAAAGAAACAAACCCGGTTGAGTTGTTCAAATTGCATTTAGGTAATTTATCAGAAAATTTAAGACCAAAACTTCCAGTTAATTATAAGAAAGCTATTACCGATTATCTTTGCGAAATTGGAAAGGTAAGATTATAACTTCGAGAATAATATAACATATTTACTATGATTACTTATTTGTATGTAAATTTTAAGTTGATTAAAAAAACAATTGAGAAATGCTTTCCAGGAATTGATTTTCATAAACATGTATTATTTGTTCTTACTGTTCCCACGGAATATTTGGAAAAAGACAAAGCTATCATGAGGAAATGTGCATTTAATGCGGGATTGAAAACTTTACAATTTACTACAGAACGTAAGTAAAAAATATAGAAGTTTAATTAATGTAATTCATAAATAAAATATTATTGTTTTTTTGTTTTCAGCCGAGGCTGCAGCAATTTATTGTATGCAAAATGTATTAAAGGAACATAATTTGCTAACATCGGAAAGTAAGTTATGAATATTTTCTTGTAATAAAATGGTACAACTTTTTAATTAATTTTTATTTTATTTTAACTGATTTTTTTTATTTTGAATTTAGCAACTTTTATGATTGTTGATTGTGGTGGTGGTACTATAGATATAACCATTCGCAAGTTAATTGGAAACAATCAATTAGGAGAAGTTACTGAAAGTACCGGCGATTTTTGCGGAAGCACATTTATTGATAAAGAATTTATCAAATTTTTATGTAAAAAACTTGGAGATAGTGCCATAAATTCATTTAGAAACAATTTTTATGGTCAATTTCAATATATGATTCAAAACTTTTGTAGATATGCAAAAATTCCTTTTACAGGAGATGATTTAAATTTTTCATATGAATTAGATATCTATGAAGTTTCAAATGTAATACAATATGTCCAAAATGAATTCAAGGATGAAATGGAAGAAAATGAATGGTTGATTAAAATTGATTATGATGACGTAAAAGCAATGTTCGATCCTGTTGTCAATAAAATTATTAGGTTGATACATTTACAACTTTCTAATGCTCAAGAAGAATGTCCTACGATGATCTTAGTTGGAGGTTTTAGTGAATCAAAATATTTACAAAAAAGAATTCGAGAAGAATTTCAACATAGAGTAAAAAACATCTTAGTACCTAATCAACCTATAGCAGCAACTTTACGTGGAGCTACATTATATGGATTATCTTTAAAGAATTCAGATAATGATAATTTTGATAATTTTCGCTATGTCATTTCAAATAGAATTCTTAAATATACTTATGGTATTAAAGTAAGAAATTACTGGGTAAGTTTCTTTAGATTAATTAGTAATATTTATATAAGCTTTTTCAAAGAATCTTCTTTTTACATTTTGCTTTAGATGGAAGGAGATCCAATTGAAAGAAAAATTCGAGATGGACGTATTGATAGGTTTCATCGTTTAGCTAAACGTGGTGATCAAGTTGATATTAATGAAAAATTTACTACAACTTTCACACCACTTTCTCTAATGCAATCCAGTGTAAGTTTTAAAATATATTATACCACTGAAAATAGCGCAAAGTATTGTGATGAGCCCGGTATGAAGCAATTAGGAAAACTCATTATTGATCTTTCTGGCTCTGATAAACTTGATAAACTTGATAAACTTGATAAATTATTATTTGAATTTTCTTTTGGGCAAATGGAATTTGCTGTTACTGTAAAAAATAAAACAAGAGGAGGAAGTTATGGAACTAAATTTAAATTGATGGCTAGTGAATTATTATAATCAACCACTGTGATGGATTTAGTATATTATACTTGATTTAAAATTCAACAATATTATTCGTGTAAAATCTCATATTGTTCCTAGTTTTTTCATTCAAAGAAAGTTGTTTTATGAAAAGAAATATTTCTTGTATAATAAAAAAACTTTAAATAAAAAGTTTTGGACCGTCCATTCAGTTGTAGCATATTAATAATTAATCTAAAAAATTAAAGTACACAAAAAATAATTGGTTCCTTTGAGCTTCCAATTATTAATCTCTTAAGCCACACTCTTTAGACCCTTCCTTAGTTATTTATAATATCTTATTATTCGTAAACGTAACGTACAGTACTAATTTTGAAGATATTGAGTATTAATTTTTTTAAATAAGTACCACCAATGCATTAAATGCATTCTCCTTTATTCCAAAGTTATAGCCATTTTTGTGATCCTTTAATTTACGTCATTCACGTGATATTTTACCGAACCATTTTAGTTTAATAGTTGCTTGAAAGTTAAAATTTTAATTTTATTTCATTTGTAAATTTGATTCTCCGAAATTCGCTCTTCCATAGCTTAATATAAAACTTGGGAAGCTGCCAAACTATTATTGTTTAATTCTATATTTCTTTAGCTTGAATTGATTTTAATTTTTTTAAATTTTAATTTTTCTTCTTATGTATAGATTATTTATGATATTTACAAAGTACAGCTATTGGCAATATTTATTTTACAATATCAATTATATCAATTTATCCAATTTATCTTGTGTTAAGCTACTGCACTTCATTTACTTTACTAATATTCAAAATTAGGTATTCTAATACAAAAAAAAAAGAAAAAAGAAAAATATTATTACTAGTTTATGTGATTTCTTATAAAAGCTATAAAATTAATTTAATCAACGTAATTAACGTAAAAAAATTTTTTTTTGTTTACAGCTGAGGCTGCAGTAATTTATATGCGAAATTTATTAAGGGGCATGATTGGTTAACACCGGGAAATAAGTTATGAATATTTATTTGATAATAAATCCTATAATCATATTAAGCGATTTTTATTTACTTTAAATTTAGCAACTTTTATGAATTGGTTTAACTATCCACAAGTTAATTGGAAATAATCGGTTAAGTGAAAGGTACCGGTGATTTCTGTGGGTTGATAAAGAATTTATTGATTTTTACGTGAAAAACTCTAATAGAAATTATTATGGCCGTTTTTAATATATGATTCAATATTTCTGTGAAAAATAAAATTTCCTTTTACAGGAACAGAGTAGATTATGATCCTTATGAGCTAGATAATTGAAGAAACTGTTCGGTTCTATTGAAATATGTCAGTATGTATTGTAAAAGCTAAATTTTATTAAAGTCGATTATGAGGTTACAAAATCTGTTGTCGGGCAACTTCGAAAAAAATGTTCTGCGATGTTCTTAGTTGGCGGTTTTAGTGAATCAAAATACTTACAGCAAAGGATCAAACGAAAGTTTCAAAATCAAGTAAATGTTTTATTTCGGTACCTAAACAACCTACGGTAGCAACTTTATGTGGAACTATTATTCGGATTATCTTTAACGTATAAATTATTACTACGAGAATTCTTAAGTATTGATATTAAAATAAGAAATACTGGGTTGTATTTAGTATAAATTGTTATTTATTCGTCATTTAAAATCAAAAGTATTAAAATTATTATATATTTATATACGCGTAAATCTTAGTTTTTTCATGATGTCTTTCCTGTCTTATTTCGGCTACTTATTCAAGGAAAGTAAAATTTATGGACCGTCACTCACATGTAACTTATTTATTTATTTATTTATTTTGTAAAAATATAAATAAACATTTGCTATAATGATTATCTATTTCATAATACGTATGAGAGAGAGTTATCAAAAAAATAAATTCAAGATCATATGGAAGTACAGTACAATTAAAAAATAATTTCCTTTATAACTGTTGTTTAATTTTTCTGAAGACGATACAGAAATAGATTAAGGTTGCGTGTCGTAAGTATTGATTATTATATTTCGGATTACAACCTAAGCGCGTTGTAATTTTATAAACACAAGTTGTAATTTGGTTGTAAATACTATGCTATTGTGGTTAATTAAAAGATGATAATTCTGATTTACAACCATTATAATTACTTGATTTTTAGACTTACAACTATTTACGGCAGGCAACACTAAAATAGATTATACTTCTTTAGATTGAGTTAATTAATTATTTATTTAATTTATTGATTTTTAAATAAAGTGCGTAAGCATCAATTTATTGTGTTAAGCTATTTCACTTCTTACTATTCACGTTCAAACTTCTATATTATATTTACAGTACAATTATAAAATAGAAAAAACAAAATTGGATATTCTAAATATTCCCTATTGTATTTCCAAGTCTAGTTCAAAATTTTTTTGTTCTAATATTATCAACGAGTTTTTATGTAATCATCATCTATTTTTTGTTTTGCTTAATAAATGCTTCTTTTCTTGTGTTCTCATTAAATTTTCTATGAAGTTTCTAAGATAATTGGGCGTTTAATGATCTGATCCACCATTGATACCTTTTTTATATTAGTGCTATTTTTCTAATGCGCAATTTCACGTGATAATTCGCCGATCATCAATTCATTATATAAATGAACAAAAAATCTTACAAGCGGGACAATCAAAATGAATTGATTAACAAAATTAATCATGGATTTATTTGAAAAATTTGAAAAATTAAATAATAGATTGTCAAATCTATTAGAAGAAAATAAAGAGCTTAATCAGCAATGTAAAAATCTTCAAGAAGAAAATAAGAATTTAAAACATGTTCTAAATTTAGAAAAGCAAAAAAATGAACAACTTGAAATAATTTCTCAAAATTTAGAAGTGTATAAAAGGAAATATGAAATTCCTCAAGAAGAAAATAAAAACCTTAATGAGAAAGAAAAGAATCTCAGCAATATATTCAAAATTTAGAACAACAAAAAAAATGAACAACTTGAAATATTTTCTCATAATTTAGAAAAAACTTTAGGAAAGTTGGAATTAAATAAATTAGATAAAGTTAATGAGAATGATACTAATTATGACGATGATAGTATTGATTATATTGAGGATTCTTTGCAAAGGAAGTACCAAAAAAAGGTTCAACTTCAACTCTACCATCAACAAAGAAAGAATTAGTTTCATCTCAAGTTAAAAGTAGTCGGAATTTACGTACGTTGTAATAAATTTAGCTTTAAGATATTTATAAAAAAATTTGATTAAAAACGAAAACTTTACTTGATTTAGACGGCGGCTGTGATATCCGAGTTGTGGTTGGATTAGACTTTGGAACAACTTATTCTGGATTTTCATATGGCCACGTTAGTTATTCGAATAGAGGTATTTGTACGAATGACAATTGGCTCGGAAATATTGGAAATTTAAAGACAAATACAGCACTTCAATATGATGATTCGTATAATACTATTATGTCATGGGGAGTTCCAGCTTTAGCTAAACGACCAAATCGACGGGAAAAGAATATAAGTGAAACAAAACCAGTTGAGTTATTTAAATTGCATCTAGGCAATTTATCAGAAAATTTAAGACCAAAACTTCCAATTGATTATAAGAAAGCTATTACTGACTATCTTCACGAAATTGGGAAGGTATGAGTCAAAACTTCGAGAATAATATCACAAATTTACCATAATTACTTATTTGTATGTAAACTTTAAGTTGATTAAAGATGCAGTTGGAAGAAGCTTTCCAGAAATTGATTTTCATGAAAATGTATTATTGGTTCTTACTGTTCCTACAGAATATTCGGAAAAAGACAAAGCTATTATGAGGAAATGTGTATATGAAGCAGGGCTAATTAAAGACATACATTCAGGAAGCTTACAATTTACTACAGAACGTAAGTAAAAAATTTTATAAATTAAGATAATTTAATAATTAATGTAATTCATAAATAAAATAATCTTTTTTATTTTTGTTTACAGCTGAGGCTGCAACAATTTATTGTATGGAAAATTTATCACGGGATTATGATTTATTAACAACAGAAAGTAAGTTATGGATATTTACTTATAATAACGATAACAACCGTTGTTTAATTGATTTTTTTTATTTAAATTTTAGCAACTTTTATGATTGTTGATTGTGGTGGTGGTACTATAATATAACCATTCGCAAGTTAATTGAAAATAATCAATTAGGAGAAGTTACTGAAAGTACCGGCGATTTTTGTGGAAGCACATTTATTGATAAAGAATTTGTTAATTTTTTACGTAATAAACTTGAAATAGCGCCTTATAACAAATCATTATGGTCAATTTCAATATATGATTCAAAATTCTGCAATAATGCAAAAATACCTTTCGCAGGAGATAGTGATTTTTTTTTTGAGTTAGTAGATATTGAAGAAACTGCTCCGGTTCTATTAAAATATGTCAATGAAGAAACCAGAAATATAATGGAAGGAAATGATTGGGTGATTGAAATTAATTATAAAGACATAAAAGCAATGTTTGATCCTGTTGTTGATCGAATTATTAGGTTGATACATTTACAGCTTTCTAATGCTCGAGAAGAATGTTCTACGATGTTCTTAGTAGGAGGTTTTAGTGAATCAACATATTTACAAAAAGGATTAGAGGAGAATTTCAACATAGAGTAAAAAACATCTCAGTACCTACTCATCCTACAATAGCAACTTTACGTGGAGCTACATTATATGGATTTTCTTTAAAGAATTCAAATGATAATTTTGATAATTTTACTATGTCATTTCATCTAGAATTCTTAAATATACTTATGGTATTAAAGTAAGAAATTACTGGATAAGTTTCTTTAGATTTAATTAGTAATATTTATATAAGCTTTTTCAAAGAATCTTCTTTTTACATTTTGCTTTAGATGGAAGGAGATCCAATTGAAAGAAAAATTCGGGATGGGCGTATTGATAGGTTTCATTGTTTAGCTAAACGTGATGTTCAAGTTGATATTAATGAAGAATTTACGACATTTTTTACACCACTTTCTCCAATGCAATCCAGTGTAAGTTTTAGAATATATTATACTACAGAATATAATGCAAAGTATTGTGATGAGCCCGGTATGAAGCTTTTAGGGAAACTCATTATTGATCTTTCTGGCTCTGATCACCTTGATAAATTATTATTTGGATTTTCTTTTGGACAAATGGAATTTGCTGTTACTGTAAAAAATGAAACAAATGGACAGTTTTGTAGAACTAAATTTGAAATTGATGGTTAGTGAATAATCATTGTGATGAATTTAGTATATTATATTTGATTTAAAATTCGACAATATTATTCGTGTAAAATCCCAAATTGTCCTAGTTTTTTCATGGCGTCTTATTTAAAGAAGGTTGTTTCATGAAAAAAAAAAATATTACTTGTATAATATAAAAGAAATTTTAAATAAAAAGTTTACGGACCGTAATTCAGTTGTAGCATATTAAATAATTAAACTAGAAAAATTATAATACACAAAAATAATTGATTTCTTTAAGCCTAATTATTAATTTCTTAAGCCACACTCTTTAGATCCTTCCTTAGTTATTTATAATCTCATGATATTTAAAAGATTATATTCTCGATAATAATATTTAGCTTGTCTAAATAATCTCTTTTTTCCCTTATATATATAAAAATTGAAGTTATTATTAAATGACAAAAAATTTTCAAATAAACTTTGGATCTAAAATGTAACATTATGTATTATATATTACAATTCATTATGAATTTTGAACTTTAAAATTGGATAAATAATTAAATACAGTGTGAAGTTTACTTTCGTATACGTGATGTAGATATTGAAATTATTGTGGATTAACTTTTTTTTTTAAATAAGTAGTTAAGTACCACCAATGTATTAAATGCATTCTCCTTTATCGGGCACTTATTTAAAAATTTCTTTAAATGATTAGTTGTATCTTTTCCGAAATTTCTAGACAGATCAGAAGTTGATTATGCTTTTTCTGTACCATTTCACGTGATAATTTACCGAAGAAAAAAAATTAAACCCTATTTTAATAAGCTTATTATTAATTCATTAAATACTTTCTTTTCAGTATGGAAAAGTAATAATGAGTTGTGTGAGTTAAAATTTAAAAATTATTGCATTTAAATCTACTCCGAAGCTATTTCAAAATTCGCTCGTCAATGGCTTAACAATAAACATGATGTAACTATTTCTAAAATATCAAAATTAGGTATTCTAATTCAAAAAGAATATGTGGTTTTCTATTGTATGATATATACGATCGATCTATTGTATTTTTGTTATACTGATTGATTATCAACGCGTTTTGTGTAATCATCATCTATTTTAAAATTTATGAAACTACTATTTTACACCTGATGCCCAACACTATATAGTGTACATTTCACAAAAAATATGATTGCTCAACACTTATTAGTATGTAAAGTGAAATATAATTTAATATTAATAGAATCAGCTTAACTGGACTACAAATAACATAGACTAGAAAATAATAAAAAAAGAAAATTTTATGACAATGGGTGTTGAGCATCAGTGGTATGAAATATCTGAAAAAATGCTTTCAATGAGATTTCGATTAATAAGTAGTTAATCTCGACCCTCCTCGTATTACTTTTTTGACCGGGTCAAAATATGCATGATTATGTATGACAAAAATGTTTATTTCTTGACCATAAAATAAATAGTATACACATTATTAATTTCTTCTGATATTATACTCAACTATAAATTATTTAAGTTGGTCTGAACGCGATATGATAAACAAAAAAGAAATACCTATTTTATTTTTTTTCTAAAATATTGATAAAATTAAATAATTTTATTTATTTATAAAAGCTAGCCAATAAATAGATTACATTTAAGAGAGTAATTAGGTAATAAATACTAAACTACAACCCGCATAAAACTAAAAATAAAAAAAAAAAAAAAAATTATTTTGTCATTAATCATTAATGATAAAATAATAAGTACTATCATATATTATTTTTTTCGACATTAAATATTAATCTCTTTGTATCTCTATAACTCTTGAAAAAAGACCGTGTCAAGAAAGTAATACGAGGTCAAAGATCGCTATTTGTGTGACAAAATAATAATAATACGATCATCAACTCATATACTGTATAAAAGAGCAAAATCTAACCGTTATACGACATTAAACATGAATTTATTGGAAAAATTTGATAAATTAAATAATAAATTGACAAATTTATTAGAAGAAAATAAAGAACTTAAACAGCAAAATAAAAACCTTCAAGAAGAAAATCAAGTATTAAAGGAAAAACTTAATGAAAGAGATTACAAGAATCTTCAAGAAGAAATCAAGAAATTAAAACAACATGTTCTAAATTTAGAAAATAAAAAATATGAACAACTTGAAATAACTTCTCAAAATTTAGAAGAGTATAAACGAAAATATAAAATTCTTCAAGAAGAAAATAAAAACCTTAATGAAAGAGAAACCCAGTTTCAACAACATATTCAAAATTTAGAAAAACAAAAAAGTGAACAACTTGAAATATTTTCTCAAAATTTAGAAAAAGCTTTAGGGAAGTTGGAATTAGATGAATCAGATGAATTAGATGAAGAAGATAGTGTTCAAGTGCCAAAGGAAGCGCCAAATAAAGAACCAGTGCCAACTCCGTTGCAAAAGAAAGCGCCAAATAAAGAACCAGTATCAATTAAATCTAAAAGTAATCAGACGCACTCAAGTGGATACTCTTATTTATGGAATAAGAGTTCGGGGAACTCTTTTTATAAAAGTATATAGTGATATTAATTTAATGTAGCTTTATAGGAAATTTTTATTAATAATGAAATTACGCTTTAGATGATATTCGAATTGTGGTTGGACTAGACTTTGGAACAACTTATTCTGGATTCTCTTATTGTCATGTTGCTGATTCGGAAAATATTGTTACAAATGATAAATGGCCCGAAAATTTCGGAAATTTAAAGACAAATACGGTACTTCAATATGATTGTGAGTATGATAAAGTTGAGTCATGGGGATTACCAGCTCTAGCTAAAAGACCGAATCGTCGAAAGAATGAAATTAGAAAAAGGCCAGTTGAATTGTTTAAATTGCATTTGGGAAATTTATCAGATAATTTAAAACCAAAACTTCCAATTGATTATAAGAAGGCTATTTCTGATTATCTTGGAGAAATTGGAAAGGTATGATTCAAAATTCAAAAAATTTTTAAAATCATTTAATATATTTTTTCATTTTTATATTATTTATTTTACTTGAATTAAATTTTAAGAGGATTAAAGAAACAATTACAACAACCTGGTCAAATTGTGGAGACATACTGTTAGTTCTTACTATTCCTACGGAATGTTCGGATAAAGAAAAAGCTATTATGAGGGAATGTGCATTTAATGCAGGGCTGATTAAAGATAAAGACTCAATAAGTTTGCAATTTACTACGGAGTGTAAGTAAAAAATTTTAGAAAAAATTTTTTAGATATATAATTCAATTAACATAATTCATATAAAGAATTTTTTTTGTTTACAGCTGAGGCTGCAGCAATTTACTGTATGAAAGAACATAACTTGTCCACAATAGGAAGTAAGTTATTATTATTTACTTGCAATAATGTTACAATTATTTAATTGATTTTTTTTGATTTCAAATTTAGCAACTTTTATGATTGTTGACTGTGGTGGTGGTACTATAGATATAACTACTCGCAAATTAGTTGGGAATAATCAATTGGGTGAAGTTACTGAAAGTATTGGTGATTTCTGCGGAAGCACATTTATTGATAATGAGTTTATTAAATTTTTACGTAATAAACTTGGAAATAGAGCCATAGATTTCCTTATAACAAATCATTATGATCAATTTCAATACATGATTCAAGAATTCTGTCAACGTGTAAAATTACTTTTTACAGGAAACAGAGAAGATTATGGGCATTATGAGCTAGATGTTGAAGAAACTGCACCGGTTCTATTACAATATGTCGTAAATGAAATCAAAGATGAAATGGAAAAAAATGAATGGATGATTGAAATTGATTATGATGACGTAAAAGCGATGTTCGATCCTGTAATCAATCAAATTATTAAATTGATACATTCACAACTTTCTAATGCTCGAGAAGAATGTTCTGCAATGTTCTTAGTTGGAGGTTTTAGTGGATCAAAATATTTACAAAAAAGGATTAAACAAGAATTTCAACATAGAGTAAAAAATATCTCAGTACCTAATCAACCTATAGCAGCAACTTTACGTGGAGCTACATTATATGGATTGTATGGATTATCTTTAAAAAATCCAAAAAATAATATTATGAAAATTAGTCCCGTTATTTATTCGAGAGTTCTTAAATATACTTATGGTATTCAAGTAAGAAACTATTGGGTAAGTTTCTTGATATTTACGGTAATTTTATACACGTGTAACCTTTTTTTTTTTAAGAAATTCTTCTTTTTTCATTCTTTTTAGGAAGAAGGAGATCCCGTTGAAAGAAAAATCCGGAATAGACTTATTGATAGATTTTATTGCGTAGTTAGACGTGGTATTCAAGTTAATGGTAATGAAAATTTTACAGCATCTTTCACGCCACTTTCTCCCATGCAAAAAAAAGTATGCTTTAGAATATTTTATACTTCAAGCTATGATGCAATGTATTGTGATGATCCCGGTATGGAGTTTTTGGGAAAACTCACCATTTATCTTCATGGTTCAGGCACCCTTGATAAACTATTATTCGCGTTTACTTTTGGAGAAATGGAACTTGCTGTCACTGTAAAGAATGAAATTAGCGGACGGCATTGCAAAACTAAATTTGAAATTTATGTCTAGAGTTATGATCAGTTTTTAATAAGTTAGACATATTTATTTACATTATATTATCATTAAATATTCGAAATACGAATTTGTCAATATTATTCGCATTACATACTTGAACTAAATGAATAGGAATGTTGCTCAAAAAAACATTCAGACGTTGAAAATAACTATGAACGAATCTTAATCCTAATTTTTTTTAAGCGAAATTTTGATGTTTTAGGTAACATTTTCTCTCCATTTTAATTTCTTTTGTAATAATTGAAAATAATAAATGTCCATTTTAACAGTTGAATAATAATAGAAACATAAATTTAGATGATACAACCTTTTGTATATATAATATTTTGTAATGTAACCAAATATAAAAATATTGCTAAATTTTCTTTAAATTTACATCTCTTATGACTATATTAATTGTAGAGTAACTTTAAGTTGTACAAAAAGTTGCTTTTGATTTAATGACTCATAAACGCGAAAAATCTATCAATATGTCAGAAAAACTGGTACAAAAGAGAGCAGAAATTAAAGAGTATTTTGAGGATAGAACCAAAAGGTTTGTTAAATTAATTACATTGAAAGATTGAGAAGAAGCTGGAGAACCGTTTGAAGGGAGGTATTTATAATCATTATAGAAGCATTTATAAAATCTCATAAATTGAACCTTTGTCCATCGTACTTTAGCATAATTTGAATATAAAAAAAAGCAAAGCTCGTAAAAATGGCGTTAACTCTGGATCTTTTAGTAATATTACTGTAACAAAATATGTTGATAAGTCTTTTAAGGATCATTTGATAAATGAAAGCAAAGTCACGTCACTTAAAGAAGGGCAAATGTAAATTGGAAGTGTCATTCATTCAGAAGACAATGCAATACAATAATAAGTCTGCTGTGCCATCTAATTAATATAATTCGTATAATAGCTACGTGTAAATGCAAATATGCTAAAGATATTACTGGATGGTGAGATAACATAAATAATTTATTTGGCGTTAAGGTTATTGATAAGATTGTTTTGGACCATCTGCATTGGTTTATCATATACACTATATTGGAGAAGTACATTAAAAGTTCATAATTAAAAAAATCGTATGCTGGTATGCTAGTTAAGAAGTTATTGTTAATAAAAGTGTTAGCACAACACAGTTTTTAAATACTACCTACCTAAATATACATTTTTTGAACGATCCATGGCAACAAGGGAAAAATATAAATGATAACGATAAGAATAAAATTAATATGAACTTATTACAAATAATATTTTGATATAATGAAATAAGCTTACCTAGGATATAGTTTAAAGTAATTATCAGTTATTAAACAATATCAAAAAAAAATATATCAAAACCAAGATTTCCAACATCATATGTGAAGCACGATAATCTTTAATTCCTTTTTACTTAGTTTACTCCTAATTCATTAAATACACGGAAAAAGGCTATTTATTCTGAACTCTGAAGCTTTTTCAAATTCGCTCGTCCATGACTAATCATTAAAACACAGAGTTAACATAGCGACCGAATTATTGTTTAATTTCTTGATGACTTCTTTAGTTTATAATATTACCTTGCAGAAAAATTTCTCTAAAATGAATTTTCAAATGTTTGTATTTGAGTCACATGACATTCGAATCTCAGAACTCCAGTTATTGAATATTCGAGTATCTAGTTTCAAAGGAAGCTCTAATTAATAAGTGCTT
Source organism: Oehlia diaphana (assembly GCA_003833135.1). Lineage (NCBI taxonomy): Eukaryota > Fungi > Glomeromycota > Glomeromycetes > Glomerales > Glomeraceae > Oehlia > Oehlia diaphana. Next base: position 74,226 of record QZLH01000370.1, on the reverse strand, counting down.
TTTAGAGGTGGAGTTCAATAGTTTGAAGGTTAGTCATACCAAGAAAGGAGGTTCAGTTATATACAGGGTCTCGATAAATCAGATTTTCCGATATCCAGAGTCAGAGCGTGGAGCTACGATAATAAATTTATCCTCTCTTGATGCATGTAGTATATCACTGGTTTTTTTTTTGAATACAATGGTGTAGATTATTTATTAGAAAATACGAAACTTACAGGAACTAAAACGTATAACTGTTGGTATATTTAACTTTAAATATATCATGTGTTATTGTTATTATCGTTTAAGTATTTTTTGTTTTGTTTAAAATTTCTGAAGATTCACTAGATTCACTAATTTAAAATGGTATTCGACTGTTTAAGCCTCACAAAAAATATATGCTTTATTCATTCATTTTAAATCAGTTACGTTACACCTATAAACCGTGATAACATTATGTAACTTATAGATATTAAATGATATTATAATATTATAATTATAACAATTGTATAAATAGAAAGTTTCGGTGTTTACGCGGGCAAAAATTAAATTTATAAGTTATCCGATATAAATAAAAAAATAAGAATGTTGTGTATTAATTTCTTTAAATAAATTTAAACCGAATGCATTAATTTTATCTTGTTTTATCTTGTCAGAATAGGACTTACTTTTAGAAAAATTCTTTAGGAGAGTTAAAATTCTAAAGGGTTTTTTCAATTATATATGTTATGCCATCTTAATTTATTGCACCTGCGGATTAACTAGCATGTGATAATTTGACGATCATTAATTCTTATCAGCGGCTATATAAATACAGACGAATTGATAATTGATAAAATTACTTTGTTATTAACGAAAAATACACAGAGCGGAACGAACGGAATGACAATATAATGACTATTAAGTTAAATTAATCATGAATTTATTGGAAAAATTTGAAAAATTGAATAATAGATTGTCAAATTTGTTAGAAGAAAACAAAGAACTTAAGCAGCAATATAAAAATCTTCAAGAAAAAAACGAGGAATTAAAAGAAAAACTTGATAAAAACGATTATAAAAGTCTTCAAGAAAAGAATAAGGAATTAAAAGGAAGACTCGAAGAAAGAGATAAACAATATCAGCAACATGTTTTAGATTTAGAAAAACAAAGAAATGAACAACTTGAGCTTAAACGGCAATATAAAAATCTTCAAAAAGAAAGTAATGAATTGAAACAAAAATTTAATGAGAGAGAGAGACAATTTCTAAATTTAGAAAAACAAAAGACAAACTCACTAGAAGAAAATAAGGAGCTCAAACGGCAATATAAAAATCTTCAAGAAGATAATAAAAAGTTAAAAGAAAATCATAGTGATAGAGATAGACAATTTCAACAACATGTTCTAAGTCTATCAGAAGAAAATAAGGAGCTTAAACGGCAATATAAAAATCTTCAAGAAGATAATAAAAAATTAAAAGAAAACCATAGTGAGAGAGATAGACAATTTCAACGACATATTCTAAATTTGACAGAAGAAAATAAAGAACTTAAACGGCAGTATGAAAATCTTCAAGGTAATAAAAATAGTGATTTAAATCTAATTAAAGAAAATAAGGAGCTTAAACTACAATGTGAAAACCTTCAAGAAGACAATAAAAAGCAAGTTTTAAATCTACGTGAAGAAAATAGAAATCTTAAACGGCAATGTAAAAATTTTCAAGAAGAAAATAAGAACTTTAAAGAACAACTTGATGAAAGAGATAAACAATTTCAACAACATGTTCTAAATTTATCAGACGAAAATAGAGAGCTTAAACATCAATATAAAAATAATCAAGAAGAAATCAAGAATTTAAAGGAAAAACTTAATGAGAGAGAGAGACAATTTCAACAACATATTCTAAATTTATCAGAAGAAAATAAGAAGCTTAAACGACAATATAAAGATATTCAAGAAAAATTTAATGAAAGAGATTATAAAAATCTTCATGAAGAAAATAAGAACTTAAAAGAAAAACTTAACGAGAGAGACGAGCAATTTAAGCAATATATTATAAATTTGGAAAAAACTCTAGGAAAGTTGGAATTAGATGAAGTTAATGATAATGATATTAAAGAAAAAAATGGACCTTTAACAACTTTAATTGATGATGATGATTATAATGATGGTTTTCAAGATATTAAGGGTTCTTCTGAACATTCATGGATTTCTTCTAACAAAAGTACGTAGTGATCATATAAATTATTGAATGCAAATTTTAAACAATTATTTTTATAAAACAAAATTAATTAAATTAATCAAGGTTTGCGAGAAGCACGAGTCATAGTTGGGTTAGACTTTGGAACGATTTACTCTGGTTTCTCTTATTGTCATGTTGATAACGCAAAGGAAATTTGTACATATGACGAATGGCATGAAAAAGCCGGAAATTTAAAGACAAATACGATTCTTCAGTATGATTCTAATTTAAATGTCAAACAGTGGGGACGCCCGGTATTATCTAGACGACAAAATCTAAGGAGACAGAACGAATGTGAAACAATACCAGTCGAATTGTTTAAATTACATTTAACACATAATTTAGAAAAACCATACCTTCCGGAGGGATTATGTTTTAAAAAAGCTATTAGTGATTATTTTAGAGAAATTGGAAAGGTATGGATCAAAATTTCAACGTTATCTTTTTTTTTTTTTTTTTAAAAAAAAAAAAAAAATATAATAATAAAATAAATATTTATTAATTGTATTAAATTTAAGGTTATTAAAGAGGCAATTGAAAGACGCTGGCCAGACATCGATTTCTTTCAACATGTATTATTGGTTTTTACTATTCCTGCAGAATTACAACCGTGCGCCATTAGTACTATAAGAGAATGTGTATATGATGCAGGACTGATTAAGGAAAAATATTCTATAAAATTACGATTAATTACGGAACGTAAGTAAAAAAATTTCAGTAAAACTAAATTAATTTGAAGTTAATGTAATATAAAATCTTTTTATTTTTTATAGCTGAAGCTGCAGCAGTTTATTGCATAGACATTATAGGAAGAGATGATATATTAACAAAAGGATGTAGGTTATGAACATTTGTTTGTACATTAAATATTACATTTAAGAAAGGATTTTACATTTACTTTATTCCAAATTTAGCAACTTTTATGATGGCTGACTGCGGCGGTGGTACTGTAGACTTAACTACTTATAAATTACTTGAAAATAAAGGATTTAGTGAGATTATTGAATATACTGGAGATACTTGTGGAAGCACATTTGTTGATAAAGGATTTATTAATTTCTTAGGCCAAAAACTTGGATATAATGCCATAGAATTATTCAAAAATAATAATTATGATCAATTTCAATATATAATTCAAGAATTCTGTCAATGGGTAAAATTACCTTTCACAGGAGATCTAAGTGAATATAGACCTTATTATCTAGATATTGAAGAAATTGCTCAATATGTCAGCGAAGAAACCAAATATAAAATGGAAGAAAGTGATTGGATCATTGAGATTAAATATAATGATGTAAAAAATATGTTTGATCCTGTTATTGATAAAATTATTAGTTTAATTCAACATTCGCAACTTCAAAAAAAATGTTCTACAATTTTGTTAGTTGGAGGTTTTAGCGAATCAAAATATTTACAGAAGAGAATTAAAGAAGAATTCCAACATATATTAAAAAATATTTACATACCTAATCAACCTATGGCAGCAATTTCACGTGGAGCCACATTATATGGATTAAATCCAAGTGTTATTTGTGGTGTAAGAATTCTAAAATATACCTATGGTATTAAAGTAAGAAATTACTGGGTAAGTTTCTTTAGATTTAATTAATAAATTTTATATAAGCTTTTTTTAAGAATTCTTGTTTTGCATTTACTCTAGGTGGAAGGAGATCCAATTGATAGAAAACTCCATGATGGACGTATTGACAAATTTGATTGTTTAGTTAGGTGTGGTACTCAAATTGATCAAGAAATTACAAAATCTAAGTCTTTTATACCTCTTTCCTCTACTCAAACCAGAGTAAGTTTTAAAATATATTGTACCAAAGAAAGGAATACAAAATATTGTGATGATCCTGGTATGAAACTTTTAGGAAAACTTAACATTGATCTTCCTGGTTCGGGCCATTTTGATAAATTATTATTTGAGTATACATTTGGACGAATGGAAATTTCTGTCACTGTAAAGAATGAAACTAGCGGAAATTATTGTAAGACTACATTTGATTATAACGATTAGTAAATTTATTATGTTTATTGTAGTTTAATATGTATTGTTATTCATTTACGTTATTAATAAATTCAAAAATGTATAATATTATTTAATAATATTATATGAGGAATTAGGGAAATTCGCTAATTTGATATTCCCGTATGACTTTTTTTTTTAAATAAAAACTTGCTGATCATTATATTTACACCTGGGCCTAATATGATTAGAAGGCGAGAGACATAATTGTTGATTTATACCACTATATCTCCGTAAAATTGATCGTGATTACACAATGACTAAATTACTAATTTTTGAAAAATAAAAAATATCAAATTTTCAAATTGAAAAACTATAAGGTAATCGTACAATTTTGTAATTTGCTTTCAGATAATTGAGCCACTTTCCGATTACTCGGAAGACTTATCTTAATTCTACTATTATCTGATCTTTACTGCGCCTTTTTTTCTAAGTTCGTGACATTCACGTGATAATTCGCTGATCATTAATTCATCTATAAATGAACAGTGTACCCGAACGAACTAATTTAATCTGTTAACGCCATTAACGAAAAATATAATGACAAAATATAATGGCTGTTGAACAAAATTAATCATGAATTTATTGGAAAAGTTTGAAAAATTGAATAATAAGTTGACAGTTCTATTAGAAGAAAATAAAGAACTTAAGCAACAATGTAAAAATCTTCAAGAAGAAAATGAGGAATTAAAAGAAAAATTTAATGAAAGAGATTATAAAAATCTTCAAGAAAATAAGAAATTAAGTCAACATGTTCTAAATTTAGAAAAACAAAAAGAAATAATTTCTCAAACTTTAGAAGAGTATAAACGGAAACATAAAAATCTTCAAGAAGAAAATAATAACCTTAATGAGAGAGAAAAGCATTTTAAGCAACATATTCAAAATTTAGAAAAACAAAAAAATGATCAACTCGAAATATTTTCTCAGAATTTGGAAAAGGCTTTAGGAAAGTTGGAATTAGATATATTAGATGAAGTTAATGAGAATGATATTAAAAGCCTTAATGAAAACAATAAATCTTTAATCGATAATTATGACGATGATAGTATTGATTATATTGAAGATCCTTTTGCAAAAGAAGCACCGAATGAAGGACCAAAATCGGCTCCAAGCGACAATGACTTCACCACCAAAGAAAACACCAAAGAAGGAATCAGTCAATCAGTCACGTTCATGGGGCTCACGTATGTAATGATAAATGATTAAATGTACAGTGACTTAATAATTATGAATACTCTAAATTAATTTAGATGATGCAATCCGAGTTGTGGTTGGATTAGACTTTGGAACTACTTATTCCGGATTCTCTTACTGCCATATTGCGAATCCAAACGATATTGTTACAAATGACCAATGGGAAGGAGATTTTGGGTTTAAGACAAATACAGCACTTCAATATGATAATTCGTATAATACTGTTATGTCATGGGGAGCTCCAGCTTTAGCTAAACGACCAAATCGACGGAAAAAGAATATAAGTGAAACAAAACCAGTTGAGTTATTTAAATTGCATCTAGGCAATTTATCAAAAAATTTAAGACCAAAACTCTCAATTGATTATAAGAAAGCTATTACTGATTATCTTCGCAAAATTGGAGAGGTAAGATTATAACTTCGAGAATAATATAACATTATTTACTATTATTAATTATTTGTATGTAAATTTTAAGTTGATTAAAGTAAAAATTAAAAACATCTGGAAAATTGATTTTTATGAAAGTGTATTATTGATCCTTACTGTTCCTACGGAATATTCGGAAAAAGACAAAGCTATTATGAGGGAATGTGTATATAATGCAGAGTTGATTACAGAAAAGTGCTCAAATAAGTTACAATTTACTACAGAACGTAAGCAAAATCTCCAGAAAAAAACTTTAATTTCATTTAGTTAATGTAACTCACAAAAAAATTTTTTTTTGATTTATAGCTGAGGCTGCAGCAATTTATTGTATGAATAGTTCATTACAGGAGTATGATTTATCAACAACAGAAAGTAAGTTGTGAATATTTACTTATAAACAGGCGTTTAATTGATTTTTTTTTTATTTAAATTTTAGCAACCTTTACGATTGTTGACTGTGGTGGTGGTACTATAGATATAACCATTCGCAAGCTAATTGGAAATAATCAATTAGGCGAAGTCACAGAAAGTACCGGTGATTATTGTGGGGGCACATTTGTTGATAAAGAATTTATTACTTTTTTACGCAAAAAACTTGGAGATAGTGCCATAGATTCATTTATAAACTATCATTATTGTCCATTTCAATATATGGTTCAAAACTTTTGTAAATATGCAAAAATTCCTTTCACAGGAGATCCAAGTGAATATAGACCTTATGAGCTAGATATTCAAGAATTTGCACCAAATTTATTACCATATGTCAATGAAGAAACCAGATTTAAAATGGAAGAAAATGAATGGTTGGTTGAAATTGATTATGATGACGTAAAAGCGATGTTCGATCCTGTTGTCAATAAAATTATTAGGTTGATACATTTACAGCTTTCAAATGCTCGAGAAAAATGTTCTACGATGTTCTTGGTTGGAGGTTTTAGTGAATCAAAATATTTACAAAAAAGGATTAGAGAAGAATTTCAACATAGAGTAAAAAACATCTCAGTACCTACTCATCCTACAGCAGCAACTTTACGTGGAGCTACATTATATGGATTATCTTTAAAGAATTCAGTTGATAATACTGATGGTCTTCACTATGTCATTTCATCTAGAATTCTTAAATATACTTATGGTATTAAAGTAAGAAATTACTGGGTAAGTTTCTTTAGGTTTAATTAGTAAATATTTATGTAAGCTTTTTAAGAATCTTCTTTTTACATTTGCTTTAGATGGAAGGAGATCCAATTGAAAGAAAAATTCGGGATGGACGCATTGATAGGTTTCATTGTTTGGCTAGACGTGGTGTCCAAGTTGATATTAATGAAGAATTTACGACATTTTTTACACCACTTTCTCCATTGCAATCCAGTGTAAGTTTTAGAATATATTATACTACAGAATATAATGCAAAGTATTGTGATGAGCCCGGTATGAAGCTTTTAGGAAAACTTACCATTTATCTTTCTGGCTCTAGTCAGCTTGATAAATTATTATTTGGATTTTCTTTTGGACAAATGGAATTTGCTGTTACTGTAAAAAATGAAACAAGTGGACAGTTTTTTAGAACTAAATTTGAAATTGATGTCTAGTAAATTTTATTGTAATCAATCAATCTATTGCTCCTAGTTTTTCATGGTGTCTTTGTTGTCACATTTCACATTTCAGCTATTTATTCAAAGAAAGTTGCTTCATTTTGGAAAAAAAAACTTGTATAATAAAAAGAAACTTAAAATGAAAAGTTTATTCATTTGTAACAAGTTGAATAAAGATATTTACAAAAATAATTGATTTATTTAAGCCTCTAATTATTAACTTTATTAGCACAGTTCTTTAATTTCTTATGATCGGCAAAGCTATACTGAAATCGGCAATCCGATTTTTCATTCGATGGTGGATTTCCAAATTAAATATTAACAAAAAAATCGACCATTATTATTTAGTCTAAATATTTTATTTGTTGATTACATACGACAATTTTTTAAACTTGCGGATCTAAATTTAAATGTACCAGAATATTATGACAAATTAAAGAAATATTATGTGATCAATTTCTTTAAATTAGGTACCATCATGCAAGTACATTCTACTTTATCGGCCCTTGCAGTAATTTTCTAGGTTTACTCTAATGTTATTTCATATAGCTTGATAATTTTAATTTCTAGTCATGCTACTTGTTCATACTTTTTGTACATTTTTAATCTTACTTTCGTATATAACTAGCCATATTTCGGAGCTGCACTATAAGAAGAGTTAAAATAATGATCATCCCACGACAATATTAAGAAAAAAAATTAATGATATTGAAATAAAATGATTATGGATTTATTGGGAAATTTGTAAAAATTAGTAATTATGTCAAATTTTTTGAAAGATAATAAAGAGCTTAAGCAGCAATAAAAATCTTCAAAAATCAAGAATTAAAGAATAACTTGACGAAAAATCTTCAAGAAAAAATACGAAACTTAGTGAGAGAGATAAGCAATTTAAAGAACATATTCAAAATTTAGAGAGACGAAAAAACGATTGTTTTCTCAAATTTTAGAAAAAACTTTAGAAAAGTTGAAATTAGATGAATTAAGCGAAGCTAACGAAATTGATATAAAAATTCTTAAAGAAAAAAAAATAAGTATGCGCCATTTTCTTTTATCAATGATAATATTAGGGACAAATTTATTCCTCTGAATCTGTTCTGTTTTTATCTAAGGTGAAAGAAATCAGACGCACAAGGAATTGGATGATTGGATTAGACTTTGGAACAACCTATTCTGGAATCTCTTATATTGTCATGTTATTGTTAGTAAATAGTAACACAATGGCCCGGAGGAATATTTGGATAATTAAATACATTTCTTCAATAGGAATGATTCATATAACGCTATCCAGTCGTGGGTCACCAGCTCTAGCTAAACGATCAAATCGAAAGCAAGAATTGTTTAAATTGTATTTAGGTGATTTTAAAACCATACCTTCCAAATGAATCGAATTATTACTGATTATAATAAACTTAAAACTTAATAATAATATTATTAATCTTTCAATGAAATTTTGAGACTTTTTTTATTTCAAATTTTATGATGGTTGACGTGGTAGCAGTAACTGTAGATTTAACTATTCGCGAATCACATAATAATAAAAAATTTGACAAATATGCTAGAGGTTTCTGTGTGGTTGCACATATATTGATAAGAAATTTATTGAATTTTTAGGCAGTAATCTTACAGAAAATACGATAAATTTATATAATTCAAGAATTCTGTTAACATACAAAGTTACTTTTACAGGAGACTAAGGATATTGTTGATTGCGTGCCTTATAAACTAGATATTAAAGAATTGCTCCGACTTTATTGCAACATGTCAGTAAAGTAAACAAATATAAATTGGAAAAAACAATTTAGCCCTATAAAAAATTTCATCCATTATTTTTGTAAAAACACCGTAAAAATGAGTCTTTCACGGATTCCATAAGGTTATTAATTCCAGAAATATGAGCCTTTTACGGAAAAGGATGGAATATAAAAAACGGATCGACTTTTTTACAGGGTAGATTAATTTATAATGAAGCAAAAGAGATGTTTTGGTCTTTGTAGTTGAAAAAACTTATTATTTTAATAATGTTCTGTAATTTTTCTAGCCGAAGTTTTAGTGAATCAAAATATAAAATTAAATACGCACCGATACTGTTAAAAACCGGGTTGGAGCAGAGCCAAACCGAAATACTGGTTCGGTTCCATAATCGGTTTTTGTCACTTTGGTCCAAATCGGGGTTAAAATATTTTGATAGGATCTGGAACCGATGCATCAAACCGAATGGAACGAACCGGCTCAAGTCGCTCAATCCGAACTTTCTCCATCCCTAAATCCTATTGCAGAAATTTCACGTGTAGCTATATATCTTTACGATTGAAATAGTAATTCTGGGTAGGCTATCTTAATATAATATTATACAAACTTTTTTAAGAAGCTCTCTTTTACATTATTTAGATGGAAGTAGATCCAATCAGACGTATTAGTATAGCTAGGCTTGGTATACAAATCAAAAAGTTATCCTCTCCAAACCAGAATAAGTTTTATACAATGCAAAGTATTGTGATGAACTTGGTATGATGTGTTTTTGGTTGTTCATCTTTCTGGTTCAAGACACCTTAGCTTAGTGACCTTTAGACAAATGGAAATTAATGTCAATGTAAAGAATGAAATTAATGGACAGAAAATATAATATTAAATTTAATTATAATTATAATGACTATCAATCCTTCCAATAGTTTCAAAATGAATTTCCAAATCTTCCTCTAACTTTTGCTTTCCATTTGCTAAACAATTATTCTGTGTTTGAAGTCGGTGTTATTTTCACTTATCATCATTTGTAAGATATAAGCTTCCTGTTGGTAATTCTTCTTCGTTCACAATACTATTATTTATACAGTTTTGGAAGTTGGAATCAATTTTTTTTTACATTAAATTATTATTTATATAATACCAACGAACATCAATTAAACAATACCTCCGAAACTTTTATTTTAAAAAAGTTGATTACTGTTGAAAAACATCAATTTATTTTTAATAAATTTTTTTGATTCTTAATCGCCATCCGCCACATCGTTTAACTCGTTTGTATACTCATATGTGGTTCATTATTATTATTCGTAAATTGATAACACGCGATTCCTAAATATATGCGTGTCCGCACCAATCAGAAGAGATTTTTGTCTTCTCTGACAATCCGATGTTTGAAGAGATGTACGACATCAAATTAACTTTTAATTTAGTTTTTGCCAACCAAATTTAAAGTGGTACTCATGCTGTAAAAAATCTGGTTTTGGAAGCTATTTCACAATCATGTTCTCTTTAGTCATGTATAGAGCCGATCATTGCGTAATTACACGTGATAATTCGCCGATCATTATTTCATATATAAATGTGAAACCTGATAAGCGACATTACGAAAAAAAATAATCATGAATTTATTGGAAAAATTTGATAAATTAAATAATAGATTAACGAGTTTATTAGAAGAAAATAAAGAACTTAAACAACATTATAAAAATCTTCAAGAGCAACATCAAGAATTAAAAGAAAAACTTGATGAAAGTGATTATAAAAATTTTCAAGAAGAAAATGAGGATTTAAAACAACGTATTCTAAACCAAGAAAAACAAAAAACAAATTTATTAGGAGAAAATGAAAGGTTTAACCGACAATGTAAAAATCTTCAAGGAGAAAATATGGATTTAAAACAACGTATTTTAAATCAAGGAAAACAAAAAACAAATTTATTAGGAGAAATTGAAATGCTTAAACGGCAATGTAAAAATCTTCAAGGAGAAAATATGGATTTAAAACAACGTATTTTAAATCAAGAAAAACAAAAAACAAATTTATTAGGAGAAAACGAAAGGCTTAAACGACAATGTAAAAATTTTCAAGGAGAAAATCAGAATTTAAAACAAAAACTTAACAATCTTCAAAATAAATTTAACGAAATAGATTATAAAAACCTTCAAGAAGAGAATAAAAAATTAAAAGAAAATCTTAAAGATAAAGAAACCCAATTTCAGCAGCATATTATAAATTTAGAAAAACAAAAAAATGAACAACTTGAAATATATTCTCAAAATTTAGAAAAAGCCTTGGGAAAGTTGGAATTAGATGAATTAAATGAAATTAATGAAAATGATATTAAAAATTCTAAAAATTCTAAAGAAAATGATAATGATATTAAAAATTCTAAAAATTCTAAAGAAAATGATAATGATATTAAAAATTCAAAAATTTCTAAAGAAAAAAATAAGCCTACAATATTTCCTTTAATTGATGATGATATTAAATACAAGGAATTTATCCAACATATTGAGGATCCCTCTGGCTCTGTTCCATTTTCATCTGAAGATAAAAGTAATCGATCAGAGAATGAACACTCAGGAGGATCTTCTAACGAAAGTACGTAGTGATAAATGTTTTATTATAATTTTTAAAAAAATAATTATTTGTGATTAAAATGAAAAAAATTAATTTAGGAGATAATATCAGAGTTGTGGTTGGACTAGACTTTGGAACAACTTATTCTGGATTCTCTTATTGTCATACTACTGAACCGAAAAATATTATTACAAATCATAATTGGCCTAATTTAGTGGGGTATTTGAAAACAAATACAGTACTTCAATATGATTCTAAGTTTATAAATGTTGGAACGTGGGGATATCCTGCACTAGCTAGACTACCAAGTCGAAAACATCAAAGGGAAAAGAATGAAAGTGAAACAAGACCAGTCGAGTTATTTAAATTGTTTTTAACACGTAATTTAGAAAAACATTACCTTCCAGTGCTTCCAATGGGTTTATCCTATCAAAAGGCTATAACTGACTATCTTAAAAAAATTGGAGAGGTAACATCAAAATAGTATAATATACTTATTGTTAATTTTTAAACTACTTTCTTACTTGAATTAAATTTAAGCTGATCAAAGGCACCATTAAAAGAGCTTGGCACGATATTGATTTCTTTCAACAAGTATTATTGATTCTTACTGTTCCAGCAGAATATTCAGAAAAAGAAATAGCCATTATGAGAGATTGCATGTTTAAGGCAGAATTGATTAATGAAAAATGTTCAATAAATTTACGATTTATTACAGAACGTAAGTAAAAGAAATTTTTAGAATTTCCTCAAGACCATTAATATTACTACTTTGCTAATGTAAGTGATATGATTTTTTCGCAGCTGAAGCAGTAGCAATTAATTGTCTGAATGATATGAGAAATGATGACATACATGACATACTAACAATAGGATGTAGGTTATAAACATTTGTGATATGTCAATATGCTAAAAAAAAATACTAAATCGATTTTCTTATTATTGAACTAAGCAAATTTTATGGTAGTTGACTGTGGTGGTGGTACTGTAGACTTAACTACTCGCAAGTTACTTAAAGATAACAAATTGAGTGAAATTACCGAACGTGCTGGGGATTTCTGTGGAAGTACATTTATTGATAAAGAATTTATTAATTTTTTACGTAAAAAACTTGGAAGTAAGGCCATAGACCAATTAATAGAAAATCATTATGGCCAACTTCAATACATGGTTCAAGAATTCTGTCGAAATGCAAAATTACCTTTCACGGGAATGGGAGAAGATTATGGGTATGAGATAGATATTGAAGAATCTCCAATTCTATTGGAATATATCAGTGATGAAACCAAAGATGAATTGGAAAAAACTGAACTTATTATTAAAATCGATTATGATGCTATAAAAGCAATGTTTGATCCTGTTGTTGATCGAATTATTAGTTTGATACATTCACAACTTGATAGCATTCGTAACATTCAAGGAAAATGCTCTGCAATTTTTTTAGCTGGAGGCTTTAGTGAATCAAGATATTTACAAAATAGGATTAAAAAAGAATTTCGAGATGTAGTAATAAATATTCGTGTACCTACGAGTCCTATTGCAGCAGTATCACGTGGAGCTGTAATGTATGGATTATCAAGTAAGGTTATTTCTACAAGGATCCTTAAATATACTTATGGTATTGAAGTAGTAAATTACTGGGTAAGTTATTTGTTATTTGATATTTTATATTCTACAAACTTTTAAGAGGCTCTTATTTTAACATTATTTTAGATGGAAGGAGATCCAATCAGTAGAAGACTCCATAATGGACGTATTGTTAGATTTCATTGTTTGGCTAAACGTGGTACTCAAGTTGAAACGAATCAAAAAGTTACAACATTTTTTACACCACTTTCTCCTCTCCAAACTAGAATAAGTTTTAAAATATTTTTTACTAAAGAATATAATGCAAAATATTGCGATGAACCTGGTATGATGTTTTTGGGAAAACTTGTTGTTAATCTTCCCGGTTCAGGCCTCCTTGATAGGCTATTATTTGAGTTTACCTTTGGACAAATGGAGATTACTGTCAATGTAAAGAATGAAACTAATGGACAAAGATATACTTTTAAATTGGAAACTGATTAAGATGATTTGTTATGATAATGTATATTGTCATTTATTTGTTTTATTTATTACAGTATTTTTATTTAAATGGAAATAAAATTCCGTAGTATTAATTAAATAATTTTTGGCAACTAAAATTACATACCGTAATAATATTCTAAGAAATCGCTTCCTATATTTGAAAAATATGAAACGTGCATAGAAATATAATAAAATTTATTTGTATTGCTACTACGAGTATTGAAAAGAAAATAAAATTATTATAAATTTTTTTTTTAAATTGTTTTAGTTTATGTTAAATATGGGGCACGAAACCGAACCCTACAGAAACTGAACCTAGCAACTGAAACTTAGTTTCAGAACATGCATTTATTATTTCAAATCCCGAATCTATCCCAAAACTTCACAAAACTTTTATTTACCGAAATATAACCAAAACCTATTAGTTCACTTTGTTTATTACATAAAATTATATTAATAAAATTATCATGAATTAAAGTTACTTGCAACATAGTGACTTTTGTCTATTTCATCTGATCGCTCCTTGCTTAAGAAATCTCCAAATAGGCATTTTTGGATGTCCACCGGTACTATTTGCAGACTGTTTTTTTTTTGAATTTGATGGTAAACTATCCAACATTTATTATTTAAAAAAGAGAAAGACCTCTAAATTAAGTCTTAAAAAATAAGTTGATTATCAAACATCGTTCTATCAAATATCGATCTTTATTAAATATTTAGATTATCGCGTGATTAACTTAATCAGAGAGTTTCTGGATTTGGGTTGGTTTCAGAATTAATTCCAGAATATCGGATTGGTTTCTGGTTTTGGAATTACTTAGAGTCCCGGGTGAGGTTTCAATTCATATATTCCGAAGCCCGAAACTTTCAGAAATCCTTTCAGAGGTTTCGAGTCCCATGTTTAGAAATTCATATAATCTAACATATTCAGGCCCAACATCACTTATTTGATTTTAAAGCTAAACAATTGATTTCTTCATGGTCTCATTTTGGCCAACTCTTTTATTTATTTGGAACAACTTCAAGGAAGTACAGTACTCTTTGTTTGTAAAATATTAGAAAATCACTAATTTGAAAATTTGACATGAAATCTCAATTTCGAAAGAGATACAAATTTGGCACTGATCTGAGTGACTGATTACGAGAGTTAAAGCTGAATAATCAATTCAAAAGGCTTTAAGCTTCATACATTTACAAATTATTAATTTAAGGAAACGAGACTTATAATAGGCTAAATAGATAATGCTGTTTCTTACGAGTTACGGCATAAATATCCAGATATAATGAATAATATCCGTTTAATTAGTTGATTTAAAATTTCATTTTTAAATTCTAGACTAAATTCGTGATATCAACTTAATTAAGTGAACTTTGATCATGTCATGTCACTCATGTAGTATCTCAATGACTTTTATTCCACTATTTAAGGATATGTAGGATATGTATCGCCAGACTGATTCGCAAGATGTTCTTTGAACTTATTTTTTTTTAGAGTCTGCTACTAAAGTCTTTTACAAAAAATCTATTTTTTTACGAAAAGCCCTATAAATATGTAATATATTTTTGCTACAGAGATTCAACAAAAATAAACGAATAATTTTTAAAATTAACTATGACTTCAATTAAAATAGCGTTATAATAGATAATATCTAACATATACAATAGTATAATATCTAGCATATACAGCAGTCTTTGATATATAATACCTAACATATACCGTACTAACCGTAGTCCTTCAGTTACAACTTCCCTTTCTACTACAAAGTACGTTATTGTAAAGATAAAAGATAATCATTTGAATACTTGATAAAATATTCCAATAAAATCTTTAAAATTTCCAAATAATAATCAGTAAAAGAATTATAATTAATAAGACCAATTTCTTCAAGAATAATATCATTTAATTTATTATCATTATTAAAAACTATATTTCTATAATCTTCCAATAAATCTTTTAAAGATTTTCCATGAAAACTTTCAAGAAATTCCGAACCTCTAGGATTTTCATTTCTATAAATAAGAAAATTATCATTAATAGAATTTAACCATAATCTAATACTAACAATTTCATTACATAAATCTTTATATAATAATAATAATTCATCTTGATTTGGTATTAAAAAATTTGGATCTTTAACCCATAATAATTCTTCAACCCAAAAAGTTGAAGCAAATTGTATATAACCATTTAATAAAGTATTTTGAATTTGTTTTTTTATAATATTATTAAAAGATTTTTGTAATATTAATAATGATTGTAATTTTAATATTTCATCAATTAAATCCCAATAATTTAAATATTTTGAATATTTTTTATAATAATAAGAATACCATGGAAGATTATTTTTTAAATATATAACATCAGAATCAAGGATTAATCCTATATATAATTGTCTATATGCGTTATCTAATTTTATTAGATGAATATCAAGTTTTGAGATGGACGCGTTGTTATCAGATGTCATAATTTTTTTTTTTATTTAAAGGATTTTAAGGGAAAAATAGGTGATATTTGACAATTCGGAATAGTTAAAGTGTAGTTGACAATTGGGAATAGTTATGTACTGTATTTGACAATTGTGTACTGTTTGTTTTGTAATAGAAATAGTTGACAGTTGTGTACTGTTTTGCAATAGGAATAGTTGAAATTTGACAATTTGGAATATTGTATACTTTTTTTGTAAAAGGAATAGTTAAAACTTGATAATTTTGACAATTTGGAAATTGGAATAGTTGAATAGTTGTACACTTTTTTTTGTAATAGGAATAATTGAAACTTGACAAATTGGAAATTGGAAAAATTGGAAAAAGTTTGTACACTTTTTTTCGCAATAGGAATAGTTGAAAACAATTTAAACCCGTTTATAATATCACTTAAACTATAATTAAGCTAATTTAAGCTTATTTTTGATACTATCATAAACTAACGTTTTTTATATTATAAATTAATCATATGATGTCGCGATGTCGCGTAACAGTACATAAAAATTAAAAAGAGAAATTTTTTTTAGCGCATACATAAAACATTAACTTGAATTATTATAATAAAAAATTAGGATATTTTTTTCATCTTTCGGAAAATAAATTTCGTCTCGGGAAATAAAATTTATAGTGTTATTTATATTTATTATATACAGTATATATAAATTACGTCAAAGTAATCAATATAAAACTGGATAATTCTATAAATATTTTAAAAGTATAATTATACTATTAATTCTCTTTATAGTCAAGTTTCCTTGGATATCAACAGAACTAGATTATAATCAATATAATGATTATAATGATTATAAAATGCTTTTTATTATAACCTTTATATTATAAACTTTTATAAACTTTAATAAACTTCCGGTTTATAACAAGGTTTATTACAAGATTTATTACAAGATATAATTGTTTGTTTATTACAAAATATAGACAAAATAAAGTTAAGTTTATTACAAGTTATAGTTACTACTAAGTCAGTAAGACAGTTTTTTTTAAAAAATTTCTTAGACCGGGTTAGCCGATAAATCCGATAAATCTGGTAGGAATTAAAATCTTGGTGATGATCATTGAAAAATCTCAGCCAAAGATAATCTATTTCTTTTTTTTATGCGAATAAGCGAATAAAATTTTTTTCAAAGTTTGACATAGTATTATTGTGTACTTTATATGATATTGTATATACGGAATTTATCATTTATCTTATAATTGGATTTATTGAAATTACGAAATTATTGTAAAAAAAAAAAAATTCTGTTACTATCGATACTATCTGATACACGATTTATTTGTATAGTGTACAGCAAAGTATATTTTAAAATATTTACAATATTTATTATCATTTTATTAAAAAATAATATATATACAGTATATATAAGTATAATAGTAATTTTTAGTATATTGCTAATAAAAATGGGCGTTTTGAATTCACGATAAATAAATTTTTTTTTTTTTTGACGCAATTTCATTGTCATAGTAATCTTTGTGTATCCCATTTAAAGAATACGCGACAATTTAAATTTTGCACTTTACAATTAATCTTTATTTTAAATTATTTTAATTCTTACCCTATTTATCCTGCAGATTACGCAGGTTACAACATAAATATATATCGTTAAATCTATGATGTTGAGAAAATCACGGTGATAGCAAAAATGTGAAAAAATGTGATAACAATTCAAAAATAAATAAATAATATATATATAGCGTATTAATTATTATATATATATTGATATATCGTATTATTATTATATATATTGATATAACGTATTAATATATATACTGTATATGCCGTATTATTATATATATGTATACCATATTATTATATATATATGTATATACCGTATTATTATATATATATTCCGTATTATTATATATATGTATATACCGTATTATTATATATATACTCTTTTTATTAATTTACCAGATTTTTATTCGTACAATCAGATATTAAAAAGGCAATAAATAAATGACAAAAATCTGTATAAAAATATCGCGTCTTTTGTCAAACAAATTAAATTTCAAATCGGAATAATTTCAATCTAAAAAAAAAAAAATATCTTGAATATCTTGAATATCCTTGAATATCTTGATGAAAAAATGAGGGGGGGTTATTTATTAAATTATTTAAATGTCATTTTTCTTGATCCGTGCGTATTTTTTTTATCGACATACTTGAATGATCGAACTGTAATTTTTAAATATGGTTAGTTATACGGAATATGTTATCCAATTGAGATATGATACCCATTTGAAAAAGAAAAAACGCGATTTTTTTTTTGTTTATGATATTCAAATATATATTCAATATATAGTAAATTGTTTATCCCTAACCAAGTAATGTTTGTTTTTTTTTATTGGCGTTTTTATTTATTTTAAAAATAACTGATTTAATATACATTAATATCAAGGGAACCCTTATTGAGATCATGTGAATAGAATATTCTGAAACTATATTTTTTTTTTTTACATTTTTTTACCGGTTTTACCTAAACGTAATTATTACGGGAAAATAGCAATTTTTATGGGGAAAGGTGGGAGATAAAATAGATAAAAAATAGATAAAATAGATAAAATAGATAAAATAGATAAAATAGATAAAATATTAAGTACAGTAAGTACAGTCGTAAGAACAGCGTAAGTATAGTTATATATACAAATCATCATAAGTTCATAACATCATCTTTTGTTCATTTATTGTCATTATTATATTATTCAGCTATTATTTATTTATTTATTATTTTATTTATTTATTAATATATCTTTATTAATATATATTATTTACTATTTAAACTACAGTTTATTATATATATATATTACATTATATTATATAATATATAATATATATTCGATTTTATATTATATAATTCTAATATATTATATAATTCTATTTATTATATAATTCAATTTATATTACATTATATATTATATATATATATATCCTATCTTATTTTAAGATAATATGATAGGATATATTTTTAATATATACTAAATAATTATATATGATAATAATACTAATGTAAATTACATCAAATTACATCAATTAGACGCGTTAATAACTTAATGAGTTTTCATCAAGGTGATTAAATTAATCTAATTAAGTTAATTTCGGCGAATTTTTTTTACAATTTTTTTTTAAAAAAAAAAACCTGAAAAATTAAAGGCCCGGTGAACCAAATATTAAACTTGATTTTTAAGTGTTGTACAATATTAAATGATTTTTATATTTTCGTATAAATTAAAATGAAATGAAACCCTTTTTTTTTAATGATCATAGTTATGTTACAATGGGGAGTGTGAAATTTCCCAAAAAGAAATTAGATTCTCATAAGATTTCTTTCAAATATGGGAAAAAAATTTTATAATTTTGTCATTGTGAATAAAAAAAGGTTTAAATTCATACATCACTTTGAAATGGACATAAAAGGTAATTTACTATAAGAGTACGCGACTTTTTGTGAGAAAAAGATTTAAGGGAATTATTTGTAAACTTGTATTACATGTTGTAATTTATTATTATTTAGTAAAGTATTACATATTGTATTATTTTTGTATTATTTTTTGTATTATTACATTATTATTAATAATAATAATAATAACTTATAACGATTATTTTGAAAAAAACTAGATTTTTTTTTTTTTAAATAATAATGATTTGATGATGACAATGATGATGATAATTATTAAAAATCATCAAATAATCAATTTATAATGAATTTTCCTTTTTTTAAAAAAAGGACCCCCAAGTTTTTTTAGTTTTTTCATACAAAAAATGTATATATACACTTTACGATATTAGTTATTAATCTTGTGATAATTGTTTTTTTACGGTTAAAAAAAAAAAATTTTGAAATTTTGTAAAAAAGATTATCAATCTATTAAATTTAAAACATATTCATATAATCATTTTAGGGTATTTAGGGAAAAAATTTTTATTTGAAAAAATTTTTAATTTTTTTTTTTTTTTTTACCAAAATTACCAAAATTATAAAAAAAAAAAAATAATAATTTTTTTTTTTTTTTTAATATGAAAATACCAAT
>QZLH01000370.1:0-44847 GCA_003833135.1 Oehlia diaphana | reverse complement strand
AAAAAAAAAAAAAAAAAAAAAAAAAAAAAAAAAAAAAAAAAAAGAAAAAAAAAAAAAAAAAAAAAATAATATATATATATTATTATATATTATTATATATAGAAAAAAAGTAAAATTATAGAATATGCCTGTTATATTAATAACATCAGTTTCACCTTCAGGAAATTTGGTTACAACAAAGAAATTTCAAGATTCGAAAACATCATCAAACTTGTTTGAAAATAATATAACTGATAATAATAATATTACTATTACTACGAATAATAATGACATAGATATGACAAAAAGTTTAATAAAGTACGTATATATTTTATTTTATTTTATTTTTTAACCTAACTAATTTATTAATTTAATCATCAGCAAATCCCCTTTATTATTACACAATAAATTACTTATTTTATTTACTAAACCAAAAACGAAAAAAAAAATTTTTTTTTTTTTTTTTATATAATACTTTATATATTATAAAATATATATATATATATATCCATTTTTAATTTTTTTATTTTTTTTTTTTTTATTTTTTTTTATTCTAGTAATGGGCAAAATTCCTTTTCAATGGGAAACATTGAATATATCACCAATTTCGAGACATTTAACGAAAGAACATATGACGATGCCAAATCGTCATATCAATATAATAATTTTACTAATCATAATATAAATAAAATTGTGACAGAAAAAAACGCCAATGAAAATTTAAATTTTAAAAATAATGCTAATTTAATTTCAATTCATGAAAATTCAATTTACACTACTTCATCATTATCATCATCAATATCATCATCATTTTCTTCATCATTTCTTTCTAGTTCGCCAGAGTCTAACGTTAACAATATAATTAATTATTTAAGTATGCAACATATAACGACGACACCTTCAAATACGATAAATACGGTTAAAAATTCTTTAACTTTCCAAAATATTTACGATAACAACATTATCGATAATTCGTTAAATAGTAATAAAATTTCAGTAAATCCATCATCCGTCTTTGGGACTAAAAGTAATGGTATGTATTATTTTCATTCATTGTATTATTAATATATAATGAAATTACTTTCGTTTATATATATGTGATTTTTTTTATGATATATATATTATTTTTTTATTTTTTATTTTATTTTATTTTATTTTTTTTTTTTTTCTATTTCTTTTTATTTTTTTATTTCTTCTTTTTCCTTTTATCTTTTCCTTTTCTTTTCCTCTTTTATTTTTATTAAAAAATTATATAAACCACTTATTATTCTTCATAATAATCAACAAATATGATGTTTCAGTATATAACCCCCCCCAGACATATATATTATATATGTATTATATACAGTATATTATTACGTAATTTATATATATAATAATATATTTCCCTTTAACTATTTAACCCTCCCCCCAAAAAACTCCCTTCCCCCTTTTCCCTTTTAATCGTTTTTAATCGTTCCGTGTTTTTTATATAAAAAAAAAAAAATCCAGTTTTTTCTTTCTCACTTTAACCTGTTTAAATATTTTTTATGAGCAAACAAACAAATATTTTTATTCCAATTACAATTACTATTTATTTGTTAATTCAATTTCTTTTTTCCTTATTTTTTTTTTTTTTTGCTTTTTTTTTTAAAGTTTGATTTATTTTATTTTCAAAAAATATTATATAATACCCAAAAAAAAAAAAATATTGGACTTTTTTAATCAAATTCCCCCCCTCAATTATTTTTCTTATTTTGTAGAAATTGATCGCGTAATAATTTCTGATGATAAGAATCGTTCACAACCTTGTCTTCGTAAACAACAATCCCCATCAAAGATTCAACGTTTAAAACGTACATTTAGTCTTTCAAAAAAATCTGATAAAGTGGAAGAACTGGAACAAGGAAAAGAAGAAGTGATTAATACTTCTTGTGATAATCACTTGTCATTTTTTGCTACTGCTACTCCTCCTTCTACATTAAAAGAAAATTATCCTTTTCGTCCTTTCACAATGAGTCGTGATTCTGATGATGTTTTGGATAATTTCAATAATTCCTCTCTACATTTAAATCATTCAACTTATAAAAAATTTTCTTCTTCAACTTCAACTATAACAATATCAACAAAAAAATCTATCACTTTGAATTCTTCTCCATGTGTTTGTAATGATAATATAAGAAAACGCGTAAAATCAAATAGTATTCATCATTGCCCTATTTTACCTTCTACTATTTCTTTAACTTCACTTGTTAATGATTCCTCCTCAAAAGATTCTTCTATCACTTGTTCGTCACCTACTACTACAACTACTGTAGCTGATATGATCATCCCGGAATCACACGAATCACATGATCATCCTTCAAAAATAAAAGCTCGAAATTCTATGGATGATCAAACTGAGTTTGATATAAGACGTTCATGGTCTCATATTGAAGTACGACATCTTAAAGGTTTATTTAGTAGAAGAAATAGGCATAGTAGTGATGTTCAACGAAGGAATTCTTACGCTTATACTAATTCACAAAGAGCAAATCGTCAAGTGGCTACAGAATCTGAATTTAAGGTTTTAAATAATGTTCATAAGTTTAAAAAAACGAATCTTGTTAATGAAGAAGATACATCCACGACATCCACGTCATCCACGTCATCCACGTCATCCACGTCATCCACAACACCCACGACACCCACGACACCCACGACACCCACGACACCGCCTACGACGCCTACGACGCCCACATCGCCCACGATATTCACGTCATCCACGACATCTGATGTTGAACAATCATCACCAAAAAAATTTCCTGTTGATCTATTTGCTTTACAAGCTGATATGGAAAAAGAACCTGATGGTGTTACAAGATCACGTCAGATGAGAAAGTTTATTATCAGCGAGATTTATTCTACCGAACAAAGTTATTTAAGTCACATGAAGACTCTCAAAAAGGTATGTAAATGTAAAAAATGTATATATGTAGTAATTGTAAAAAATCTTTGATGTTTTTTTAACTTTTTCTCTTTTTTTCTCTTTTTTTCTCAATTTTTTAGACCTTTATGGATCCTTGTATTAACGCATCAACCTCACCTCCACTTGTAAATAAAGATGATATAAGAATCATTTTTGCTCATTTGGATGATTTGATAAAACTTTCTGATAAATTTGTGGAAACTATTGAAACTACAATGGACCCTAATGAAGTTTATGATTATAAATTGGGCCAAGTGTTTCTTAATTTTGCGGAAGGATTTGAAGTTTACAAAAAATATGCTGAAAACATTCAAAGAAGTCGTCAATTACTTACCAAAAAAGTTAACCAAAGTGTATTCTATCGTAGATTCGTTTCGGTAATTATTTTATTAATCTTAATTTTTGTGTTTGTATTGTTTGTATTTGTATGTATTAATCAAATTCTTTTAATATAGGCGCAACGAAAAAAGCAAAATATTAGACTTGGCCTTAGTGATTATTTGATAATGCCTATACAACGTGTTGCCAGATATTCTCTGTTACTTAAAGGTAAATTGTATACCCCATTTCACCATTTTGGATTTTATACGCCATGACTATGATAAAGTATTAACATTTTATTTTATGAATAGATTTGAAAAAATACACGATAGAAACGCATTCTGATTATAATGATTTGTGTAAAGCTTTGGATTACATGGTGTCTCTAGCTAAAGAATGTAATAACAACATTCAAGATATATAAATCAATATTACCATTTTTGACAATTTTGTTAAAAAAAAAAGAGAGAGAGAGAATCGCGAAATTGTCGATCTCTTTACAAAATTCCATTTTTCTTTTAAAAATTTTATTTTTTTTTTCAATTTGCATTTTTAAAAAAATTTCTTCTCTAAAAAAAATATAAAATATTCTATTTTTTGTAAATATTTATAAATATATATATTTTTTTATACAACACATATATTATAGCTTATTCTCTTATCGAAAACTTTAAAAAAAGTTTTCACGAAAAAAAAATTTATTACTTATGAAAAAAATATCTTTATTGTTATGTTTTAAAAAAATTTATGCGTAACAAAACGAAAAAAAAACATTATTTTATCAAAATTTGTAAAAAAAAAAAAAAAATAATTTTTTGTATTTCATTTTTTTTTTTTTTTTTTAAAAAAAAAATTATTCTTTCTTTTTTGTCCCTTTGTATTTTTGTATAATTTATTTGTACCAATTTTTTGAAAAAAAAAACCACTTTTGTTCTCTTTAAAAAAAAAAAATTTCATTTTTTAAGTAATAATTGTATTTGTGGTTTGTGGTATTTGGGATTCTTTTTTCTTTTGATAAATACAAAAAAAAAGAAAGAATAATTAATTTGTTGGGTTTATAAAGAAAAAGGGTGGTGGTGAGTGTTACTTTTTAAAAACATTTTTTTTTTTTAAAAAAAAACATTATGATTCTTTTATTTTTTATATTATATAATTATGAAACTTATTGACAAAATAAAAAAAAAAATTATGTTTCTTAATATAAAAATATAATTTTTGAATTCGAAGCATTATTTATTATTTTTTATTATTGGAAATTTTAAATTGCAAGGACGCCCGTACAAATATGTTTCGTAATTTGCACTTTGCGGATGCGTCAACGTTCAATTGATACATACACAATTACAATTATGTTTAAATGCGAAGCATTGTTATTTATATTTAAATTGTAATTTGCACGTAAGAGCGCTTAGCGTTAACGTTTAATTGATAAATACACGTTATGTAATTTGCACGTAAGAGATAACGTTAATTGATACATTGACCATGCAATAATTAAATTCTACCAGCATTATGTTTAAATGCGGTGCGTTAACGTTTTAATAACCATTGCAATAATTATTAAATTTTACCAGCATTATTGCAATATAACAAACTCTTAATTTTACCAGCATTATATTTGTACGTGACTTAATAACGTTTGAAACAATCTGCATTTACACGTGTAACCTTAAAATTTTATATAAACCCCTAACTTTTTTTTTTTAAAATGAAAATTTTCCTTTACAATCATCCAAAATAATGTCAAATGATACGGAGAGAAAATCAAAAATTGATCTATGTAAGATTATTTCACCTTTTCAAACTTTTTTTTTTATAATGATCATCATCGAAAATAAAAATATATATATATTTTCTTTTTTGTAGCAAAACCTCGATATGATCAATCTACATATTGGGGTCGTGTAAAACATTTTATTGATATTACTGATCCAAGGTAAAATAATAATAATTAACATTCGTTAAATTGATCAATTTTTTTTTTTTTTTTTTTTGAAAATTGAAAAAAAGTTTAACATTTCATTTTTTTTATTTTTTTTTTTTTTTTTAAAGAACATTGTTTGTATCAAGTAAAGGTCTTGAAGAAGCAAAAAAATTAATTAATGATTATAATTCTGATAAAATTCAAAATGTGGATTCAGAAAAATTATGGCATGCAAAAAAAAGTGAATAATTATTTATTTAAAATTAAACATATTTTATAATAATATTTTATATAAAACTATATATATATATATAATATATAATATATATATTATTTATGTAACCGATATTTTAACAATCTAATATTTTTCAAAAAGTTGTCGATTCAACAATTCATCCGGATACAGGAGAACCAGTATTCCTTCCATTCAGAATGTCATCATTCGTACCAACCAATCTTGTTGTTGTAGCTGGTATGCTAATGCCTAATCCTAGTGTAAGATAATTTAAAATAATTTTTTTATAATCTTTCTTTATTTTTTAAAATTTATTATTATTATTTTTTTTTAAAATAAACTGACATTTTTAGAATTTTAGATAGGTAGTATTATATTTTGGCAATGGACAAATCAAAGTATCAATGTAGCTATAAATTATTCAAATGCTAATAAGACAATTGAAATGAGTTTAAAAGAGACTGCAAGTAAGTGATTGGAGATTAGGGGAAAATTGTATATTATTTGTTATTATTTACATTTTAAAATATTCAATTAAAAAAAAAAACATTTTTTAACATTTATAAAATTTTCGACATTTTACAACATTTCAATTAGTTGCATATATTTCGGCCGTGACAACTTCATGTGGATTAGCGGTTGGTCTTACACAGGCTGTACCACGTCTTAAATTCTTAAAACCATCTGTACGTGGTGTATTAACAAGATTAATTCCATTTGTAGCTGTTGCTAGTGCTGGTACTGTTAATGTTTATTTAATGAGAATGAAAGAAATTAGAAATGGAATTGATGTTTATAATGATGAAGGAATTAGTTTGGGAAAATCGAAGAAAGCTGGTGCATCAGCTGTTGGTCAAGTCGCAATTTCACGTGTTTTAACTCTTGCTCCTGTATTAACGATTCCACCATTTGTACTTTCTCAACTTGAAAAAACAAATTTATTAAAAAAGAATCCAAGACTTTCAATTCCATTTAATTTTGGTAAAAAAATTAATATATATATATGTTTATGTATATTTATTTATTTATTTTAAAACTAACTCATGTAAATATATTTTATATATATTTTTTTTAGGGATCATAACAATAACATTGATGTCTGCTTTACCATTGGCTATTGCCGCTTTTCCACAAAAAGCCGTGATAGATCCAATGAAATTAGAACGACAATTTTGGGATTTAAAAGATAAAAATGGTGAAATTATTAGAAAAGTATATTATAATAAGGGATTATAACATCTAGTAAGGATAAGGATAACGATGATTATGGAAAAAAAATACAAGCAAATCGGAGACCAAGTAAAGATTATTATTATTATTACTAAAGAAATTAAAAGAAATTTAAAGAAATTAAAGAAATGTTCTCTTGAACTATCAATGATTATAAGTTTTTTTTTTTCAAGTTGTTCAAGAATAATATTAATAATATTAATAATATTACTTTCTAATTCTAATTCTTTTTAATTATAATTATTTTTTTTTTTTTTTTCCGTTAATAAAAGATTCGTAGAGTATTAGTTAGATGAGCTAAAAAAAATTATTAAACAAAAAATACTTTTTATTAATTAATCACGTGAAATAACGAACAAACAGAAAATTTTTCGTTAAGATTATAAATTTCGGCTCGCATTATGATATTGTAGAAATAAAAGGTAAATTTTTTCTCGCTTTACCATTATTATAATATCGATCCTCCTTACAAAATTTACAAAATTTACACAAACTTTACACGTCATATTGCAAACTTTACATAATGGCGAATTCTTGTAGCTTGGCGCAGTATCGCAGTCTCTTTAATAAAGTGAAGTCGTGAAGTGGCTTATCACCATAAGTTCTTATTTCTTTTTATCCGTTTACGTATTAATTTTGAATTTTACATAATACAATAGATCCGTAATTATTTCATCTTGGAAAAAGTTTCGCGTATTTCTGTTTGGGTTGGTATGTCACATCGACAATTGTAGAGTACGTGAGAATTGGGGTTTAAATTTTATTTTGGAAATTGTAGAAGCAGAATTAACACTAGGTAGAAATGGAGGAACTCTCATTTTATATGTTAATGACCATTACTTCAGACATCAACCTCTTTACATTAATAATAAATACATTTAATAAGACTTTAGAGATTTCATTCGAATTCTTATATAATGTATAATGGTATGCATTAATAATAAATTATTATTAATGAAATATATTTATATTATAAAGATGGTAATTATCTAGTTACAGATTTATAGTAAATAAAACTTTACAAATTAATTTATGTATTGTTTCGAAGTTTTACCAAATATGTTTTCCCATCAAGAGAAATTTTCAGCTTATTTTAATTTGTTCATTTACTCTCAAGTAAAATTCATGCATGTTTCGATTAAATCGGAATATATTGTTTTTTTTTTTAACGAACAAACCCTATTTTTTGATGGGAGTTTATATCAAAATGGATTTCGGCGAAATGTACCGTAACCTTTACCATAACCTTTATATGGTATCGGGACTTTACGTCAATATTAATTTCGCTGAAGCCATTTCGCCGAATGGATATATTTTTGCCGAATGAACATTTCGCCGAATGGATATATTTGCCAAATGAACATTCTCCGAAAAATTATTTACTCACTTGGATACCCTACCGTTCCTATACTAAATAATACATAAAGAAAACTTTTCTAGAAAAATTTTTGAATTAGATGATTTTTATTAAATTTATCTCGTTGTTTACTGTTTATAATACATATTAAAATCTTTTTTTACTTTTTTGTGAATAAATGTTTTCAGGAAAATATTGCTTAACAATTAATAATAATATCAGTTACTTGAATATTAAAGTGATAATAATATCCTGAAAAAAAAAAAAAAAAATCTCTAAAAATAATTTATTTTTATTTTCATTGCGCGATGTTTTTTATAAAAAATGTTAATCGCTACGAAATGTCATTCGACGAAATGTACCGTAACTAGTTTATATTACTTCATAATGCATGTTCGAATCAGTATTGGGTTGAACAAAAAGTCTAAGAACTAAGATAAAGTAATTTGAAAAGTCAAGTTCACCAAATTTCTTCGCATATTTAACTAATTAATTTTCCGACTTTTTGATAATTATAACACGATATTTCATTGACAGTAATTAGTTATTAATAAATTCGAAACTTTTTAAAAAATATAAGAATATGTATTTATTTTATGTTAGTTTGTATGTTATATTAGCAACAACTTTAGTCACGATAGTGAGCTTCATATAATTTTTATTTCTATAAGATTATATAATGACACAAAATAAAATTATCGTTACATTACTTTAACATTAGATCACATTATTAGTCTGTAACGATGTAAATCTCCAGAAAGAAAATATTTTATCCGTACGTACTTCGTTTCTATTTTTTTTCGTTGTATTTCATTTTTATTTTATCATGGAAACCCAACCATCTACCCCATCGACTCCTCCCCATGAGCAGTAATGAATTTATTTTTGCCTCCACCAAGTCCGGAAGACTCAGCTTTATTCAACGATTGCCCCAATCTTCTGAAGCCAATATTGGATGTGCCTTAAGCAATTTTTTAACAGTACCACGATTCAAACCTCTACTCATGAAACAAAACTTTCCAAACTTGACTTGGAATTAGTCCAAAGCTGAAAACCCATCGGAAATAATTATAATTAAAGACTTTTTGTATTTATCAGGAGCAGTTTTTTGATATATAATTATAATGGTAAAAATATTGGGCATTTCTCGAATTTTTTGACTGTTCTAAGAAAAAAAAAGAAGAAATACTATTAGTTTACAACTAAAACATGTCCTATAGAATTTCAGAATTTGAGCTATCCACGAAAAGGCGAAAATTCAGGCAAAAATACACCTTATATCTACACTTGCCTTGGAATTAGCCACTTCCTCGTAGAAACAACTTCATCATTTGTGGATTTCTTAGTAGTCTGTGTAGCAGAGTACTGGGAGGTAAAGGCGTTTCACACTATTCAAAATTGTTTTGTGTTCATTGTAAAAAAAAATAATATGATGTAGTAAATTAACTACTGGGGTAAAAATTGTTTACAATGACTTTGTAAAATAAAAAGTTGATGATATATTAGAAGGTCCCGCCGATATCTCCCAGGCTTTCCACACATCTTATAGCCCCTATCTAACCTCGAGACCAGGAAACACTATTTATTAACCGGAGCAACGATAGGCGATTTCTTCTTAACGATCAAATCTACCTGTACTTGAAACCCATAAAACTGAAAAGCCATCGGGCTAATTCCAAGTCAAGTATAGAAAGATTTGTCTTATGAATAGGTTTTGATTCGAGGTACTGTTAAAGGATTGCTTGAAAAGTCATCAGAGATTGAGGAAAAAGAAGGAGAAGGAGAAGGGAAGGGAAGGAAAAGAGCGAAGAAGGAGAGAAGAAGGAAGGAAGGGAGGAAACGAGCGAGGAAGGGAGAGACTTTACATTTCTCGCATTCTTGATTGTTAAAAAAAGAAAAGAATCATCATGTCATTAAATAAAATAATAACATACTGGAAATATCATCATCATAGTAAAACCCCAACAAAAAAAATACTTACGAAAGTTTCTATCTCTTTCTTAAGAGAAGCAGATAAGCGTCAATTTTCTTTTTGAATACTTTCTAATACAAAGGTCTGATGATAGTAACCGCGTCATCCGTTTTGTCGGTTTTGTGAATGTTTGCTCTTGGTGCCATTTATACAACCTTTTTTTTTTTCTTAAAATAAAAAATGATCTGTTGATAGTAGGTTTTGTGGATGTCGTTGTGAAAATATAAAAATAGGACAAGTTTCCATAATACTAACAAAATAAAAATGAAATACGACGAAGAAATAGAAACAAAACGAAATACGAACGGGTAATTTAATTTTTATGAGGAAAAAAGGTATTGAATTTGAAAAGAAAGATTGAGACTGAGGCAAATATACTGTTCTTATATATACCATCAGGTACCACAAAGTATGTGCGATAAACGAGATTTATTTATTTATTTGTAACGAAAAACGAGATCTCGATCAACATGATTATTCATCATGATCTCATGATCACATGCTTACATTCCATATACGTAATTTACGCGTCGTCGCGTCGTTGTAACGAAAAACGCGATCAGCCATACGCGTTACGCATTTCTTTATCGTAAACCGGGGTGGAATACTGGTGGAGTGTACGATTAAAATATAGCGAATGTTATCGGTGTATGTACATTTATCTTATTTTATCTTTGGGCAATGTTTTTCAACAAAAAAAATATTATTTAAAAAATTCTTTCGGTGTTTTACATAATAAAAAGAGCAAGGAAGAAGAAGCGTTATATAGAATAATTTTAACAATTTTTTTTTTTTTATTACAAAAATACGCGTTATAAAAATTTGAGCTATACAATCTAACAGTCTAATGAATTATGAATGCTATGCAAAATATATATTTGTATCTTTTACTATCTGCTAATAAATCTCTGTAAGCTTCAATCAAAGCTTCTATAAGCTAAACTAACTAAAATTTTTATTAAAGATACTTCATCGTGTTTTTCAGAAAAAAAAAAAATATTTCAGTTAATCATAAAAATAAAATACACTATTACCACAAATAAATTATATAACAAGGAAGAAATAACATACCTTCAAGACGAAATTTACAACAAAGTGAAAAGAGAACCACTGAAAAGAAAAATATTTACAACTTATACAAGTATTAATGATTCACCCAATATGTCACGTGATAAATATATGTTATATGTCACGCCGAGTACTGTACTACTGTTACGAGATGTGACATTTAGGTTCGGTATTTCGTTTTGTCGGTCTTTTCGTTTGTCGGTCTTTTGACCTAGATCTCATTTTTATCATGTATCAATTGTATCATGTATCATAACATTAAAGAAAATCAATCACAAAAAAATATAATAATATAATAATAATAACTATACTGTATACAATTATTTTGATGATCAAACCTGAAACATCGAATTTTCGTAAGATTGATAACTTGAATTAGTACTGATTATTAGTTTTACAAAAATATATCAAGATTAAAAAAAATTCGAATCATTTTCATCTATTTTACAGTAATTGAATAAGATAACGGAATAAAAATCCGTGGTATCTTTGACCTGCATAGTAATTTCTGCAAAATTGCCAAACAAACTCTTACATAATTATTATGTCATTATTTTAAAATGAATTAACTAATATAAACCCTGAAATGACACAAATTTACCTTTCATGTATATTTCAAGATTATATAATTATATATATAATACTTTGAAAATATCGGGACATTTTAACTGAAACCGAATATAACGGATATTTCTTGATATATATCATATCAATAATATAATTAATTATCAATGAACATACCGCAATTATATTTTTTTCGAATACAAAAATTAGAACACGAATCCAAAAACTTATATTACAAATCTTAAAAGGCGTAAAAACTAACCTTTTTTAAAAAAAATCAAAAGTATCAGAAGTATGATCGGCAAATAAATAGTATCGCGTTCTAATTATTGCCGTTTTCAGAAATGTTGACGTTAGAACGTCGATCATTTCTACAAATTGAACATACCGAACACCCGGAATATATTTTTAGGTAGTGTGCATAAAAAAATGTATAAAAATTATATTATTATTTACATATATGTATTTCACTGTATTTGCCAATGTTCGGTATGTTCGGTGTATTCGGTATAAAAATGGTCAAAATTTCAGATTTTCAACATTTCTGAAAACGGCAATAATATAATTAAATTACAGGTTAACTA
The DNA here is from genome assembly GCA_003833135.1 of Oehlia diaphana. Taxonomy (NCBI): domain Eukaryota; kingdom Fungi; phylum Glomeromycota; class Glomeromycetes; order Glomerales; family Glomeraceae; genus Oehlia; species Oehlia diaphana. The sequence goes on along the minus strand of QZLH01000370.1, from coordinate 32,666 downwards.
TGTTTACTATGTTTCAAATTATTACAAAAATTAAATACGGGTTGAGAATGTCGATTAAATCCATCATTCCATCAATTTCAAGTAAAATTTCCGGAGTATTATAGAATCTAGACCAGAAATATCATTATGAAATCATTTTATCTAATGCTTATGAATTTTAAAGAACAAATATATAACAAATATGCAGTGTAAAGTATTATGTAGTTTTGATGTGCAAGATTTCAAAATTGAGCGCGTCCAGTCTCCAGATAATCCATAATCGCGATGTTATTGTGATAAGCGAAATCGAAAATAGTAACTATATAAATAAATTACTTTAAATAAAATAAAATTTATTTGGTTTAAAATAAAAATAAAAATAAATTCGTTTTAAATAAAAAATAAAATTTATTTACTTTAAATAAATATTTGCTTTAAATAAATTAATATATACATAATTTAATTGGTTATATTTAATCATATTTTTTTTTTTTTTATTTTTATATTATCTTGAAAATATTTCTAAAATGAAATTTTAATAATGGATTTAAATTAATATTTTTCAAATCAATATTATGATATTGAATTAAATTAATTATAGATTGATGTAACTCATTTTCTTGAGATTGTAAATGATTAAAACTAAGAGTATCCCAATCTAATTTTAAAAATTTTAATTTTAAAAGAGGAAAATCTTTTAAATTATCAACAAAATTTAAATCATTAAAAGTTAATTCTAAAGAATTACTCCATTCATCATCTAAAAAGTAAAAACCAGAATCTTCAACATTATTATGAGAGATTAAATTTAAATTCATTATAGAATAAAAATTATTTTGTAATTCTAATAAAATTAAATTTATAAATAAAGAATTATAATTAATATGTAATTTTTCAAGATAATATTGAGATTTAATTAAATTAATTAAATCTAAATACGTATTATTATTATTATTGTTGTTGTTGTTGTTGTTGTCATTATCATTATTATATACATCATAAAAACTTAATGATAAATCCCTTATTTGATTATTTGATAATTTTAATATATTAAATAATATATCAATATCTTTTACTAATAATTTACAATGAAACTTTTTTAAAAAGAAACCAGTAAATCCATTATTCCCTATTTGTTCAGGTATTTTTAAAAGTATATTAAAAATATCTTTTGAACGCCAATAAAATATATCTAATATTAATGTTTCAATTCTTGAATTATTTAAAATAATTAAAAGTATTGATTCAATAAATTTATTTGAATCTTCTTGTTTTATTGTACTTTTAACGTTCAAAATATTTTCAATTTCATGTTTAATAACATGATAAGAATTTTGTTCAAATATTTGCATCATTTCATAATATAAATAATTATCATTCATAATTGAATAATCTTTTGAATTGTTTCTTAATTTTTTTAAACATGTTATTGCTTGATAACACATATTTGTATAATCCAATTCTTTTATGAATGATACATAATTAAATGTTGATTTTGTTTTATTATTTTCTTCAATTTTTAATGAATTTCTGATTTCTTTATCAAGATATGATATTAATGGTAATATTACTTTAAAATGTTCGTTCGTTTGATTTTCTTTAAATGGTTTTTTCCATAATAATGTTATACTTATTCGACACCATGTTCTATTCACTAATAATAATGAATATAATGATTTTTCATCAATATATTTAAATATTTCTAAAAGACATTCATCTGGTAATTTTGTTGCCATCGTTTTTAAGTGTGAGAATAGGGAGAGGATAAATTTAATTATTTTGTTGTAATTTTTGTTGTATTTTTTTCAAAAAAAAAAAAAAATAAATAAATAAATATAAATAAATAAATAATTATAAAAAAAAAAAAATAAAAAGGAAAAATGAATGAATTTTTATTTATTTTAATTTTATTTTATTTTATTTTATTTTATTTTTTTTTCGAACGTTTTAAAAAAATATAAAAAATTCGTACGTATTTAAATAATTTTTATTTATTCCTCTTTTATTTATTTTTTTTTATTTTCAATTTATCAATTTTGACATGCGGTGGATAATTTATAAAAAATTCATTCAACCAATGTAAATCATTTTCGGAATAATAACATTATAAGTTATGATTTACTTTTGTTTTTTTTTTTATGATTTAGTAATATCTTATGTAATCGGAAAATTTTCCTGATTTGTTATAGGGAAAGTTTTTGAAGTTTTCCATATCACAATTAAGACATAATGTAACAATAACAAATTGATATATATGTATATGACTATTATACATTTTAGGTATTAAGGTGTGAAAAATTTTAATATTGTATAAATTATTTTAAATTATTATTATTATTATTTTTTTTTTTTTTTAACCGTTAGAAAAAAAATTAAAGTTGAGCATAAGTATTACGCCGTACGATGCGCCAATCTTACCGATCCCTTAGAAAAGTGTTATTTTATTTTTTGACATAATTCTTTGTTATCAAAATATTGTTCTTTTATGTAATATATTACGTGATTATATATATATGTATCTATTTTACAATATGTATTATATTTTAATAATGTTCATATACTTTTATATTTTATTTTTACCTTTTTTACTCTTTTATTTTCTTTACTTCGAAACGCGAAATTGTTGATTCATTCCTTTTTTTTTTTTTAAAAAAAAAAAAAAAAAAATCTCTTCGTAATTCTTTTCCATAAATATTCCTGATTTATATGTAATTAACGGTATAAGTTCCAATGCTTCTGGAATAATTTTATGTAAACAACTATGTAAACGTTAACCTGCATGTTAAAAAAAAAAAATTCTATATTAGTTGCAGATTATATAATATGTTCATCAATTTCTTGGATCGAATTTATGCATATTACCTCACGTGATCACATGACGTACAATGTGTATTATCACTATTATGTTATTAATGTTACACTTCCCATCTATCATAAATAGGATCGGATCACAAAAAAAAAAAAAAAAAAAAAAAAATATCTTTTTTTTTTTTTCGTGACAAATTTTTCACGTAAAAATATTAATAATAATGATGGCAGGATTTCCTAATAATAACGAAACTATACCAAATGAATTAAAATATATGCAAATGATACAAGAATCATGTTTATTAAAAATCGGTTTTAGTAGCGTAGGAGGTATAATTTTATTTTTGGAGAAAAAAAACCTTTTTTAAAAATCTCCTGATCCTCTAAATTTATTTATTGGTAATACATAAAATAGGATTTGCGTTTGGAGGATTATTTGGAATGTTTATGTCATCATTTGAGATGGCATCGGTAGATCCAGCAATTTATGAACAACCAATGAAACAGCAATTAAAAGCAACAGCAAAGGATATGGCTCATCGTTCTTTTTCTATGGCAAAAAATTTTGCTATAGTAGGTGCAATATTTTCTGGAACTGAATGTGCTATCGAAACAGTAAGTACAAAATAATAATAATATTATTATTATTATATATTATTCCTCAATTATTATTAATAATATAACAGTATATATCTTATTTTGTATTATTATAGTATCGAGCGAAAAATGATTTATATAATGGTGTTGCTTCTGGTTGTATAACTGGTGCTGTATTAGCAGCTAGATCTGGTCCACAGGCCACTTTAATTGGATGTGCCGGATTTGCAGCTTTTTCAACTGCTATTGAATATTACATGAGAAGAGAATGAAATAAAAAAATATACATTTTATTAAAAATAAAAAGAATACTATTTATTAAAATAAATAATATTTAATTAATAGAAATCTCATTCATAAAAGCATCATTGATTAATTTATTCAAGTTGTATATAAATATTATTAAGTCGTAATCAATATATAGTGTAAATAGATAAATAATAATAAATAAAAATGTAACATAAAAAAAAAAGCCTAAAAAGTTAAACTTCCAAATTATTTTCTTAAATTAATCATCTATCGTTTATAAATATCAAATTCAAGATGGAAATATACATAAGGATAATAATCCTTATCAATAAAGTTTTGATATTCTTCAATATTTTCATTCTCATCACGGCCATATGCTAAACCATCAAGTTTTCCATATAGGTTATTTAATATCTCCCTTATTTTTTTATCCATCTTAAATTTTGGCTAAATACAAATAAATTACAAATTAGTTTGTGTAAGTGTAGGTGAAAGATGCATAATCCGAATTAATAAACTTACTCTTATAACAGCAGACATAAAATCTGGCGGTAAGCCATAACGTAAAACAGATTCAACATAAACTCTCAATGCTTTAAGATGGATCCATGATGAAAAAACTTCACCAAAATTTGCAGTGGCCAGTCTTAATAATTCAACCTAATTATATAAAATGATTTTAAATTAATAAATTATAAAGAGCATCTTAGAAAACTCGTAATATATTATTAATCGAAATTTACAGCTAACTCTTTTTCTACAGCTCCAACTTCCTCAAATTCTTTACGCTGATTTTCCATATCATTTTCATCATATTTGAAATCTCTTACGACGAATCTTTGTAAGATCAATAAAAAAAAAAAAGAAGTTAATATATATTAAATAAATTTTTTCAATCGAATGATTTAAAATTTAAATATATAATTACTTTTCTTCTCGGCATTTATTCGCAAACTCTTCGCTTACTCTTTTAAATAGAGTTACGGTGAATAAACCATAATCATTGTCTTCCGCAATTTTTCTATATAATATTTCCAGATCGCCGTTAGAGATATTTCCAATTTAGAAAAAAAACACAATTAAATGTTTGTTTCACTTACTGAGAAGAACGAGGCACAATCATTGACGTGAGAGTTTCATATTTGGAATTCCAATCTTTGTAACGATTCCTTAAATTTGATATAGCTTACAATTAGCAAAATTAAAAAAGAAAAATAATAATAATATTAGAATTTATAAAAGTCAAGTCATACTTGGGAACTGCTACAACCAAGGTTTCTAAATATTCAGAATCCAGAATGAAATATTCTTTTTTAGCAAATTCTGCTACATTACGTACCGCTAAATTTCCACTATAAATAAATAAATATAAATTAATGAAGGAAAATAATGAAGAGGAAATGAGAACATAAAGAATATAATTAAATATAATTATTTTACGTTTGCTTTCGTTCTAAAGCTTGGAGATTGCCTTTAATCTGATTATAATGTGCCGATTTATTCTTCATAATGTTGTCAATTGATGCCACTTCCTGTTTCATAATAAATTATTGAGACTGATCTTTTTTTTTTTTATTTTTAAAATGCTCTGAAAAAGTTCAAACCTTGTTGAGGATTTGGGCTATTTCTTGAAGAGATTTTTCAGCTCGAAATTTCATTGTGTCCCATTGAAAGGTCTTCAAAAATTGTTCGACCGATTCTGTTAATAAAAATAGGTGAATATGTCAAATACCTATAAATAAGTGTCACTTTAAGAATTCATCGCTTTAACATATTATATAAGAAAAATAAAATATTGAGTAATAACTAACTTACTATCGTTAACGATCAAATTAGCTGCAACTTGGTCTAAATCGCCTTTTAATAGGGTGCGTAAAATATCAACAATCTTGAAAGCTGTCGATTCAAAGGATTGATCATATTTTATAAGTTCGTCTGAAATAACAACGAGTGCATCAAGTGTTCCAATCTATCGAATTTTAAGTTAATAAAATAAACTATTCGTTATACTAAAAAAAACGACTGTAATATGATTAGTATTTTAACACTACCTTAAATTCTGGAATTATGAATTGGTATACTTCAGCATAATCGGGTCCTGGAGCAGATAATTTTGACTTTAAATTTTCAAACACAACTGATTTATTTCCTTCGGCAGGAACTGTTTAAATGCAAAAAAAAGATTTATTTTAATATATATATGTGTGTATATTTTTTTTTTTTTTTGATTTACGATCATGGCTAAAATTAGACTAAGTAAAAAAAAAATACCAGAAATGAACCAGTAAGTGTCATGTCTGTGTTTAGAAGACATAGTTGAGAAACTAATTTATTGTTTTGGACAGTCTTTTCTAGTGATGTTATTAAAGTTATTAAGAAAAAATCAACGTAACACTTTTTCGTACTAATGTTCAAAATCAACATCTAGAAGATCTAATAGATCTGATTTATATACGAAAAGTTAATGCTAGATTTAGTAAATCTGATCGTTGTGCACCCAAAAATGAGTTGGCTAATATCTTTGAAGTAACCAATCGAAGATAATTCTTTATGATTTAGATGAAGCCTAAAGATGATGCCAAAAAGATATTGTGCTTTTTTTTATCGAACTCTACTAAAAGAAAGGATTTGACATAAGCAAGAATTTGCAGTTTAACCTTTTGCATATCTTTCTAATATAAAACAGCCAGATGTAACCTCGCAAAAACTTTTTTACCGGGGTTCATTAGATGTTTTCATTTCATGCAGAAATTTAAAAAAAAGGTTTAATATATTTGTACATGATACAAATGATAAATGTTTTGTACATGATACAAATGATAAATGTGGATTTTAACAACTAGATCATTATTAATTTACATCGGCTAGGAATGCTGTACTTGACACAATGTCGATCATGAAATCGCTAGTTTGCGAAGCTTCAAAAAAGTTATGGCACGTGATTTTCGGTATTTAGTGATCTAACGCGTGATTGTAAGAGTAATTAACCTTTTAGTATAAAGAATATCCTTTCCTTTATTCCTTTTTCAATTTTAAATGAAAATAAATAAATAATTTAATATTAATTTTTCAAAATTAATATAAATTGATTTAACCATAGAATCATTTAATTTGACTTAATACAGGTTAACTTATTTTATTAAATTTTTTTTTAATTAAAGTTTAATTTAATTTATATTTAATTTAATTAGGACTCTGAACATCTAACTTTTAGTCAAAATCACCCCTTTTTGCCAAAATTCAGAAAATCATTTTTTTGCAAATATTTTTGATATTTAGTAGTTCAATTTTGATGAACTTTTTTTAAAAAATTATAGAACTTAATTAGAGCCATAAAAATAAAAAAAAATTCATTGAAATTGAATTACTAGATGCTGAAAAAATTGCATAACCCTAATTTTTAACTTTTAATAAGTTAATTTTTCAAAAGAGTACTTATAACTTAATTTAAAGATATTCAGAATTCTATTTAATTCATATATATTATCTAAATTCAAAATAATATGAAATTTGATGAATTTAAAAGGATTTTTAAATATAAAAGTATTATATTAAAATAATTGTTTTATATGTAACTATATCTTAATTATATTTTAAATACTAATAAATTTAGTAAATATATTAAAAGTTTTATTTGGATTTTAGAATTTGTAATTTGAATTTATAATAAAACAAATTTAAAAATTTAAATTATAATTTAAAACTATAAAAATTTAAAATTTAAAATTTGAAATTAGTAATTTTAATTTAGATAATATATATATTTTTATTTAAATCAACTTATTTTTGGATGATTCAATCTAATTTATATTAAAAAGAGTATAAAAGATGAAGTATAATAATATTAATAATAATTAAATCTATCTATACAACTTAAAAATATTTCTTATTTTTTTTTTAATTAATATTGATGCTAAAAAATAAAAATGTAATCTTACTATTATTAGATTTCTTTTATTAATAATATAAATTTTATTAAAATTTAATCAATAAATTTCTTAAAATAAAGAATATAATAAATTTTATTCAATTGTAAGCTATATAATTTACTGGAAGTAGAAAATTTATGTAATATATAAATTTCAAAAGAATTCCATATATTAGCAGATATATTCAGAAGATTTAAATGGAAATTCAATTTAAAGTTTAATAAAATTGGATATATATTAAATATGTTATTTTTATTTAATTAATAAACATACAACAAATTAATACACTACTTTATAAATATAACTGATTAAAAGTATTAAATTAAATTATTAAATTCTACTTATTTATTAATGAATTCAACTTTTTAATATGGCAATTTAACTTATTTTTTATATAGTTGAATTTTAAAAATTTAAAAATTAGGATTGTAATACCAAATTTTCGGATACGTTTTATATCAATATACTGTGCCAATCATGTGATTTTATTTCAATCAGAGAGCAACACAAAATGTAGTATCCGGCCTAAAAAGGACGAGATTATCGCCGGCGCCTGTAGAAATTCAACCAATCTAGTAGTGCGAAAAATAATAAATTAAAACGCGATCTTGTTAAAATCATTTTACATAAAATGGATCAAGGCAATTCCATGGATGTTGATCCTATTAGCACGCCGCGTGTTTCACGGTCTCAAGAAACGCCAAGACATTATACTCCTTCGTCGTTATATGCCACTACACAATCTTATTCTTCCGATTTGTTTGTCCCCAGTATTGTTGGTTTTCTCACATTTTTCTTACTTCGGTTAATACTTTTTATATTAAAAGGTTGATTTAACTTTTTTTAGGTAAATTCATCCATTGCCAGTTTGGGAACAAATCTAAATGGTCTGGAATTTTATTTACTTGTCAATGGATTATGAATAACTAATTTAACGCGAATAACAATTATAGATGGGATATACTTTGGTAATGATATAATTCTAAAGTATGCTGAAGTGTATGAAAATACACGGTCTCAGGAAGATATAACAGCTGTCCCTAAGACGTATGAACAAATGTGTGACGAATAGTAAGCTCTAATTAATTACATTCATTCAACTTGATATTTAATTGAGCGCGTAATTTAGTGTTGCTGATTTTTTCATAGTTATAAAACGTTTCGTGAAGAAAGTAGTGGAATGTTCAATTCTGATCCTCGAGGGTATCAGATCTGGGAGGCTGAACGGAATACGTGGAATCTATTAAAATTATTATCACAGTAAGTAAAGTTTGAACACTAATAAGGTGCGTTTGTAACTAATATTGTTGTATTCTTATCAATTAGATATCGATTCACACCTATAAAAAATATTGATGAAGCAAGAAAACCATTTCAAACGGATGGACAACTTTTATGTGAGCTTCTCGCGATCAATAAGGATTTTGCTGAGGCTTGGGTGAGTTATTAATAATGTTGAAATTATTTTCTGATATATAATGGTAACTAACCACATTCATTCTATAGATCGTACGTCAATGGTTGTGGAAGATAGCACCAGAATTCATTACTGTAGAAACAAATCCTGAATATCGTTCTTTCACTAAAAATGCAATCCTATTGAACCTTAAAAAAGGAGATTCAGAAGAATACAAGTACCTTGATCCGGATGGTGTTCACAGAACCCAACGAGCTTTGGATTCTCTTGATCAGGTAAATTCGAATTATTTCAATCAATATCTCTTTTTTACTAAATTTTTATGTCATGATTAATTTAGGAACACGAAAAAGAGCTTGCAAGGTCTATATTTGAGTATTTACGGAGAGGTCAGGTTGACGATGCAATGGATATTAGCGATAAAAATGGTCATTTTTGGCGAACTGCCAGTATGAGTGGGATCATATTATACAATGAAAAAGTTGATGGTAATGTCTTATAGAATAAAATCTTGGAAATATTCATATATTCGTTTTTTATGGAAGTTTCTCTTTGGTAGAGAATAGTATAAGAATTTGAAGTATGGCGAATTAAGTTATAAAATTGTAAAACACAAAATTCCTAATCCATAATTATAAATATGGATTTGAAGTTTACGAATCTCGGATGAATAATGAATACAACCTTGAATAATTCAGAATGTTATAATTTTAGTTTTTATTAAATACTAATAATATTAATTAAAATATCTACGTTAAAGATGATGTTATATCAACAATTGGTAATATTAACCGGCATATATGGCGTGCAACGTGTTATCATTGTGCTAATCAGGTAAATGTTTATATTTTATATTTTATGCAAATTTATTTAAAATCAATTACATGATACATAATACTTTATGTTTGTTTGTAGGAAAACCTTTATATTTATGATCGAGCAATTTATGGTGTTCTTAGTGGAGATTATGAAAATGTAAATATTGAGTGCATTTTAAAATAGGAATTAATTATATAATTTAATGTTCCATATTTTTCAGATCGTTCCTGTTTGTCGGACCTGGGAAGATCATGTTTGGGCTTATTATCATAGTCTTATCGAGTGTCAGCAAGATGAGGTGTGTATTCTAATAAATTTCTAAGCACTTATGTTTTAAATTTATTAGCAATGACATACGTATTCTTATTTATATATTCAAAGTACTTTAGTAAGCATGTTCGACATATGGGAGTTAATGATGACGATGATTTACCTATAAATATCAAAGTTATTCCACCAATTAAAATTTTTGAAATGGTGGAATCAAAAAGAATTGACAGGCAAGCATTTAAATATTTAAGTATTTTAGGATTGACATAAAATCATCCGTAAATGTTTACTTTGTTTAATGACTTTAGAGATCCTGATATTGAAAGGTTTCATATCATTCAAAAGTTGATTATTTTGAATGATTCAAAGGAATTAGTTAAACAATTAAAGGAGGAATTAATCGATAAACGGCTAAGTCGTGAAGAGTAAATAAGTATTTGAAATATTGTGCTTTATTATACGATTTATTATTAATTGAATAAATTTTATCTAGTGAAACTGCATATTTTCATTTCCTTCGCCTGGCAACGCATTTGATTTTGTATTTACGTGATTTGATGCTTCCAACTCCTGACAAGGAATCGGATCATATTATCAAATTATATACTGAATTATTAATAGAATATCGACAGGTACATTTTATATATTTACAATCTGATATTATTTTAAAAAAATTATTAATGGTTAATATTAAACCAACAGAATAAGCTTATTGCATTATATGCTTCAAAATTACCTAGAGATACATCTATTGAAATTTATGCCTTGTTTTTAAAAGGTAATTATCTTATGTTTATCTTATGTAATGTACAAAAACTTAATATGTTTTACATGTAAAATTAGATGTAATGGCAAGTTATACAGAGCGTCATAAACTTTTCATTCTGGCAGAACAGTATGGTCTAAATGTGATCGCCATTGCACGAAAAACTTTTGATTTAATATTTCAAGAAATTGAAAGTGCGGTATGTAATATTAATGTTTATTTACTTAATTTTTTCAAAAATTATTTTATCAATTGAATCAATATTATATAGGATAAGCATGGTGCTGTTTTTGATGTCAGAATAATTTCTTTGAAAGAACCTATAAAACAGACCGAAATAATTCAAATCCGTGCATTGGAATGGCTGACGTTTAACAAGGAGCAACATCGTGAAGCCCTTAAATTAGGAAATACTTTATGCAGACGATTTCTTGGTAATTATTCAAAGTTTTTTTTTTTTTTTTTTTACTTTAAAATTAAATGATTTAATTATATTTTAGCATCGGGGAAGATGAATGTAGCGGGTATGATTATAATGGAGATGAAAAATTCAAAATCGCCTTTATCAATTATACGCTATGAGAAATCGGAAGATGGTGAGATTGATACTGTATACGTTGAGCACCAAAATTATTACAATATGATAGAATATTATAACAGATATGAGATTTGGTGGAAAACATGGAAGTCGAAACCTAAGAAGTAATTAATGATTCTAATTGGTTCTTTATATTTCAACTTTACTTACTTTTATTTCAATTAGGAGTAACTCGAAAGATATGGATGACTGGAATAAAAATATTAAAGTATGTACCAAAAAAATATTTTAACATATCTGGTTGGGAACATTAATTTTTATAATATTTTTTTATTGACTGAAATTAGGAAGTCACGAATTCTTTGGATATTCTTTTTCACAAATTTTTAGAATCGTATGTTTATGACTACATAAAAGAGTCGAATAACATGATGACTGATGAAGGTAACATTAATTGATTTAAGTCTAAATATCTAAAATAATGAACTAATTTATTTTTTTAAGATGAGAATCGGATACGTGAATCGGAGCGAGTAATGGATATTTATATTCCTAATGCAGTACTCCGACATCATACTGCATTGTACGAAACACGTGAAATTATTCCAGAGTATGTATTCTAAAAATTTTATAAGATATATTAAATAAAAATTTTAATAATTCGGTTTTTTTTATATAATAGAAATTTGGAAAAAAGTTTTAATTTAGCCAATATAGTAGTAGAAGAAAGTTCAGATCTCTCTATGCATTTTGTGCGATCGAAAAAATTGCAAGCGCTTCTAATGGCGTTACGCGACTCTTATCTCGAAATACTAAGGAAAAACCCTAAAGATATCTCAAATGTTTTATACGATGAACAAAAATTCAATTAATTAATAGTTTAATAATAAATCGACACTGACTTAATATCTGTTATAGAGTAACTAATATTATTCGTCTTATTCCTTCATTAAGGAACTTTGTAGTAATAAAGCAAGTTATTGAAAATAGTTAATTATTATTTTATTTTGAATTAATAAAAAAAAAAAAAATCGTGGACGTCGAATGATAAATTAAAATTGAGAAGCCATTTGTTGACAAGCTTTGAGATTCTCTAAATAATATTGACAAAGACTGATATTATGGTTATTTAATTCCAAACACTTGGTCAAAGCCTTGGCATCCTTTTCACATGAAGCTCCACCATAACTATCATTTTGGTAAGCTTGATATTGAGGTTGCTATTGAGCAATGGTTTTGAGTTAAATAATAAGTATATTAACAGTTAAGAATCAAAAGTAAATTGATAAAAGATATATTTACCACATCTTGAGTTTGAGGAGTGTATTGACTTTGAGAATCTTGTGAAGCTGGTGTTTCAGATGAACTACCGCCCGAAAACAAGCCAGTAATACCATGACCCTGTTGATTTTTATAGTGCAAGTTATTAACAATAACTAGAAGGTAATTCATTAAATCATAAATTTACTTACAATGCTATGTCCGACGGCTACACCAGCAGCAGTTGAAGCCATCTAATTTTACAAAATTAATTATAAAAAATGTTTATCAAAATTAATAAAAAAAAATTTCAAAATCGATAAAGAAGGCGCTAACCTGTCCAAACAAACCAGGCGACCTTTGTTCGGCTAACTTGGTTGGTTGTTTAGATGGAACAGCAGGAACATTAGCGTTTGCTTGTTGTGTAGGTTTTGTTGGAGGTGGATTAGGGCGCGCTGAAGAAGTGGAAGCTGTTCTTTTTTGTTTAGGAGCTCTAGCTGTGGACTTACGACGAGCCATTTTTACAAGATGAAAAAAATTTAGATCAGCCCCTATTTTATGATGAAAATCTATCGGCCAGAACCGAGTGATCCGCAATCCGGATCACTGGATTGCGGGATTGCGGATAAATTAATAACTATGTAACAAATGGTTTACGCGTAAAAAATTTTAAATTTCACTGAATTAATCACGCGTTTTTCTCATCCTATCAGAATTTTAATTTCTGGTTTTCTTGAAATTGAAACGGTCACCGGTTTTCGGTCATTATGAAAAATCTGCGCGAATTGTTATATCATATCAATGTTTTCGCTTAAACAGGTTCAAAATTTCAACAATACTGTGTTATACGATCTACCAATTGAAGAATTTTCCGTTAGCATGATAAAGTTAGTAAAAATCGACGAAAATTCGGTAATATTAATAATACAGTCCCTTGGGAGTTGGGATCATATATAATTTACAAAAATAATGCGCTTAGAAATCCATAAGCTTTGGAATGGACTTTGTTGTGCACGTGGCTTTAATTGTAATTTTTGGCCAATCAAAATTGAAAGAAACGTCATATCACAAATTTGATTATTTTGGCTCAGCTTTAAAAATTCTTCCTTTTTCCTTTTTTTTGAAAAATGAATGAACCTCGTAATTTAGAGACAAATAATATTAATACAAGAATAGTTAATGAAATAAATAAGAGAATAGGAGCATTTTTAGCAAAGGAGACAGGGTTTTCTAGTATAACTTCCTCAGCAAATGAAGTATTAGCCAACGTATTGGAGACATGTAATCAAGATATATTAAATAAATTTATTTGCTTTAAACCGTTCAGAAACTAATAAGATTAATTCGAATTTAGATTTCGAAAGCATAATTAAAACATCACAAGCATATGCAGAATTAGCGTGTCGCTCACAGATAAATATTAATGATGTCGAAAAAAGTTTTAAAGAATGGAATATTAAAACAGGAGCCCTTGAAGGGCACATAGAAAAATGTCTCAAAGGTAATTGATAAGTTCTTAATTATGTATGTTGTTAATGGTTAATTAAGCAACTTTTTTGTTTACAGCAAAGGAAAATTATCATACATTCGCGTCTGATTTAAAATCTTCAATACAATCAGAAAGCCAATCAAAGACGCCTTCGATGACATTATATAATCCTGAAGATATAAATGAAGATGATGAATATCGTCCAAAATATGTTCCTTCCCATATGCCTCCATTTCCTGCTAAACATTCTTACAAGAAAACACCCGTAAGTCATCTTTATCCACGTCTTATTCGAGTTAAAAACATTTTCTAACAAATTACTATTTAATAAAGGTATATCCTAAGCTAAATATCCATAATCCAATAAAATTAAGAGAAATGAAATTAAAAGAAGTTAAATTGGTGGAAAAAAGTTTATATAAATTAGTTCAACATCAAGAAGAGCAAAAAATACATAATCGATCATCAATTCCAGATTCACCTGATACTTCTTCCACTGTCGTGTCTGCGGTTTCTTCTCCTCATAGCTATGATTTACTCTCAAAATCAACTTCTAGAAAATCTTCCACAGCCAATATTCGCCTATCTAGAAAGAGACCTTTAGAAAATGATTGGTCTGAAGATGAGGAATGATCTCCGAAGTAAAGGTTTTTGATTGTAATACTTTAATTTAATTAATAAATCTTAAACTTAATTAACCCTTCAAATATATGTAATCTTATTAATACTTAGTGATTTGGCGAAGTGTAAAAATTAATATCATCATTCGAAGCTTATTTAATATAATCTAAAAAAAAAGAACAATTTTATTATAATTAATCCTAATTCCCACTTACAATTTTCCAATACGAACAATAATAAATAAACAAAGGTTATCAAAAATATATCATTTTTTTTTTTTCAAGTACGAAATTAAAATACTTTACATCATTTTTTTAGTATCAAAAATAGAAGAGAAAGTCCTGAGAACATTTTTGATACAACCAACTCAAAAAATGATCAAGTCTTATGCAGTAAAAATGCCTCTACGAAAAATGCATTTCTTCCGTGCAATCTCCATTATAATTTTCACCATTTCTTTTGTTGTCTTCAATCTGTAAAATAAAACTTTTAAAAGAAAAATAGTAATAAATTAACGTTGATTTTGATTTAATACATACCAAAAATTTATTAAATTTCGTATTCATTTTAGTTCTTCCACTGAACCATACTTTCCTTTTCTCATTATTTTTATTTATATAATTTATCTCTTTGTTTATTGATCTATTATAATTTTCATAAGTTAAACCGACATGATTTATTTGACTAAAAGATACCGTTTTATTACTTTCATGTTCTTTTCGATCAAGATTTTTAGCTTGTTTCTTTAAATATCCTTTACGATATCTATGTTCTCGAATTGATTTATTTGGCAATGAAACAGAATTGTTATTCATTTTTTTTTTAATTTAAATTAAAGAAATCATTTGTATTTAAACATTTAACCGATTTGTGTAACATTGAAATTGATGATTCGAATCACAATGTCTCAAATAAAACAAGGTCATCGAACTATTATATCATCATGCAAAATTTTTTAAAAATGAACATCTCGAAGAATGAAATATTAAAAATTGGCCATTTTTCAAATATTTGTGTTTGAGTCACATGACGTATCCGAATCTGTCACATTCGTATCTTGAATTCTCGAATTTTCCCAAGATTCACTCGATTTAAAATCAAATATTCGAATATCAAGGAACCTCCAATTAATAAATGCTTTTGGAAGTCTACTGAATGCTAGTCATACCAAAAAAGGATGTTCAATTATATACAGGCAATCTCGATAAACCAGATCTTCGATATCTGAAGTTAGGGATTACTATAGTACGATAATAAACTTATTAAATTTATTTTTGATATATTAGATTTCTTGATATATCGATTTTTTTTTTGAAATTTTTACTATGATCCGTAACGGATGATCCGATTTTTCATGATTGCCTGTACATGTGTATCATCCCTGCTTTTAGTAGTACTTACCGGTAAAATAACAATTACATCCTCTCTTCTTTTACTCTGGAGGTTTATAATTTAGAATTTGTTTTTCATAAATAAATAACAATATTTATTAATGACTTGGAAAATACTGAATATATTAATAATTAAATAATAAATAATAAATAAATAAGTAAATAAATAAATAAATACATAAATAAATAAATAATATTTTAAAAATAAAAGTTATAAAAATCCGCTCCCTTTTTAATCAGTTTTCTTATTTTTCCTTTTTTGATTCTCCCTAACAGCGTTGGTCAAATTTGACCAACTTTGCAGTAACAAAGCACCGGGTATAAAAGCCCATATGGCATTAATTCCCAAAAAATAACCCCAAAAATATAAAGGTTCTGGACGTGAATGGGGAAATCCTTCAAATAATGATGTCCAATAATATAATACTAATCCATATATTTGGCCTAAGCTTGTTACCAATTGTATAACATGTCGTGATGGCCAACTCTGATGTATTCCTATGGCTGTTAAATAAGACCCTGTTCCCCAAAAAATCTAATATACCGCATAGTAAAAAAAGAAAGAATAGTTGTGAGAACAAACTAAAATACAAAAAAATAACATACTTCTTGAAATTTGCTATTACCGCAGTGATTCGTTCCATATTCACCACGAATGGGTCAGATGATAAGTATCTTGAATCGCTTAAAGAATATTCTTTCCACCATTGACCAATTAAGGAATTATCAGACTGCAACGTTTCATGAAAGTATGAAAAATATCCTTCTACAAATATATGAATACTTCCAGTTATAATAAACCACACAAATGCGAATTTATTTGCTTTGCTAATATTTTGTTTTTGATAAATAATTAATGTGGATATTAAAGTAACAATTATCGCTATTCCTGCAAAAACTCCTAGTGAATATTCCATTGAATGTGTTTTTTCGGTAAATGTTGGTAACTTTCAAAAAGAAAAGAACATGAAACACAGCAATTAGTATCGAATTGATGATATTACGAAGTAGTTTCTTAGTATTTCACTTAATACCTTAAGATTTCTTGGATAAAATGGATGATTCGGGAATTCAGGTTCTATCTTTTCGACTACTTGTTCAGCTGGTTGTTCCATATTAACGTTTGCGAAATATGGGTAAAAAAATTTTTGCCACATTGTTTAAAAAAGGTTTAAAAAATATGTCGTAATATACTCTTTATATAGTGGGATATGTTAATTTAAGCCAATGTCCCACGTGAATCCTTTTTTATTCAATGGATTCAATACAACGTATATCTAAAGTTATCTACTGAAGTCAATAATTATGGTTAGCCGCTAATCAATTATAGTAAAACGCAATTTTAGTGATTAGCATTTATCTATATAATAGAATACTAAATAGAATAAAATAATAGAATTACTAGCTAATAGAGTAAATAGAGTAAAATAATAAAAATCAATCGTCAGCTTATTTTTTTTTTAATATAATAATGTCTCATAATTCTTCACAGGATAACTTACCTTTTGTATTAGATAATGAAGAAAATGAAGAGTTTGAAGAGTCTATATCTCTTCAAGTAACTTCTCACAAACAGAAACATAAAAAGTATTTACCTGAAGAAGAGAATGAACCTTCAAACACCGGTGATTTGGCACCATTATTATCTAATTCTTCACGAGACTCTATAGCACCAGATTCAAATAGTATATTAGTTTTAGAAAATGGAGATACCTTAAGAATGCCAAAGGATGGCGGTTCATTTTTTGAAAGCTTTTTAAATATGGCAAATAGTATCATAGGAGCTGGTAAGATTAATAAATTAATTAATTAAAAATTTTCTTAATTTACTAACTAGATCAATATATAAATATTAATTAAAATTATTATTTTATTTACTAACTATCTCTATTTATAGGTATTATCGGTTAGTATCATTTCACGGACTTCATTTTATGAATTCTGTAAATTATAGCCATTTGAACCTGTCTTTGATTATAGGACTGCCATTCGCATTTCGTGAGTCTGGTGTATTTGCCGGTGTTATTCTTTTAATAGGACTCACGGTTTTGGTAGATTGGACGATACGACTTTTGATCTATAATGCTAAATTATCAGGACGAAACTCATATCAAGAGGTTATGCAATTTTGTTTCGGAAAGAGTGGACTGATAATAATATCCGGATTTCAATTTGTATTTGCATTTGGAGGTGAGAAATATTTTTATGTCTTTTGAATAATGTTTCATTAACAAATTTGTTAAATCATAATTAATTATTTTTAGGAATGTGTGCATTCTGTGTTGTTATAGGTAAATAAATAATCGTTAATATTAATTTGCCCAAACTTTTCCTTTGTACATATTAAGATGAGAAAAAGAAAAACAATATTCATTAATACTTTAGGTGACACAATTCCTCACGTCATTGCATCGCTATTTCCCGCCATAATAAAGATCCCGGTTCTTAATCTTTTTACGGATCGTTATTTTGTTATCATGTTTTGTACTATTTTCATATCATATCCATTATCTTTGTACCGAGATATTTCAAAGTTGTCTAAAGCAAGTGGATTGGCTTTAGTATCGATGACTGTTATAGTGACATCTGTTGTAATAGAGGCTCCTCAAGTTGATCAAAAATTAAGGGGTAGCCGTGAGGAAACTTGGACTTTTGTTCAACCACAAATATTTCAGGTAGGATTTACGCAATTATTCAATTTTAGAAAATAATTTATTCTCTAATCGTTTTTTTGTAACTTATTAGTCAATTGGTATAATTAGTTTTGGTAAATATATTTTCTTAACCAGAAATTTTACTGCGATGGATATACTTAAATATTGTTATAATTTGTAGCTTTTGTTTGTCATCACAACAGTTTGTTGATTTTCGATTCATTGCGTAAACCCACGTTGAATCGATTTGCGGCAGTAACACACTTATCTACGGGAATATCAATGCTAGCATGTTTACTGGTAGCTTTGGTCGGATATCTGGTGTTTACTGATAAAACAGAGGGTATTTCTAATACAATAAATACATTGAAGCTATTAAAATTATTACGCTTTATATTGACACCTTTTGTCCTTTCTTTCAGGAAATATCTTAAACAATTTTCCAAAAGATAACGTTATTATAAACATAGCAAGATTTTGTTTTGGATTCAATATGTTTACAACTTTACCATTGGAAGCGTTTGTTTGCAGAGAGGTATTTATGCTTTAATTGCACTAAATATTTTATCTAGGCATGTTAAATTAATGTTCATCTTAATATTTTTAGTCAATTGAGATATATTATTTCTCAAATGCACCATTTTCAATGAAACGACACGTGATCTCGACTACTGTACTCGTTGTGTGTGCAATGATAGTGTCATTGTTAACAAGTGATTTAGGCATTGTATTAGAATTGACAGGTGGATGTTCAGCAACAGCATTAGCTTATATTTTACCACCCGTATGTTTCCTTAAATTGTCGTCAGGGAAATGGTGGAGTAGGAAAAAACTACCAGCCGTATTATGTGTTGGATTTGGAATAGCTGTAATGATACTAAGTACTATTTTAAGTGTAATAAAAATTTATAAAAATTTTTAAAGCACAAACGAATAATGATAGAATTATGGGTCTTTAATATAATCATTTATGTTAAAAAAAAAAGTATTATTGAGATAGAAAATTTAAATCATAGAATATTTATATAATAATTATAATTAGATCATTTATATACTTATAGATATTGTAAGTGGCAACAAATTTTTTTTATTTCTCTTTTTATTTAATAGTGACAGATCAACTTGAATAGTTCCCGGGAAATGTACTATACTAAAGTAGTTCTCGTTCCTCCTCAGAAATTCGTATATTTTCTTCAGTCGAACGAAAACTTTTTTTAGAATTCATTTTCTAATTTAAAAAAAGAATAAATAAAGAAAATTTTTATAAAAATGCAACATTGTATACAGTATATTTGTTCATTTGTATCAACAATTTTATTATGAAAAATAAGTTGAGTCTTAAGAAGTCATTGTTTAATATATAATCTTCGGAGAATAAATCATACTACTACAACTAAATTTCATTTCAACATAAAATGATACTCATATTACTCAAATATCAAACATCAATATTTTAAACCTGATTTATTACAAAATTTGGTCTTATTTTTGAAGTATGTAGTTGGTGAATTTTGGCAATACTGTTCTCTTACATTTAGGTGCAAGATCAAAACCAGACTTCGATTATTCTCCTTTAACTATCTATTAACCATGAGTGAAATCAACACCAAGCTCAGTATATATGATCTGATACTAGCAGCTTCACAGTTATTTTTCCATCTCTCTCACTGGCGATTTACGTTTCTTCTTTCACGAAAACTCACAAGCTATCACACCTATTGTTATCTAAAATAATGAAATCTGAAAACACAAAATCTATTCCTCCACCACAATATTTACTTACATTTGAAATAAAGTTGAAAAAAATTGTTATAACAAGGCAGAGAAAGATTTTCCAAAAGTTAATAAGCAAATCAGTTATCAACCAGTTTTGGTTTTTAGGTTTAGTTAAGTCTTTAACCCTAAAAGTTTCTTATGACTCCCATAAAAGAAGGTTCGGACAAAATATCTAATTGTTCTTTAGTCTTCACTTCCAAACATGGTCTTGGCAAAACGTTCAGTGAGTCGTTCGGTGGTGGCGGAAATTAATATAAACTATCGGAGAAGTCTGCACGTGATTGATGTGTTGTTATGACTCATCGTAATTTTATGACTCATTGTAATTTTTGAATGATTATCTTATAAATAAGGCATAATTCAGGGTACACTTTAATAATTAAATAACCCTTGATCTATTTATTTTTTCGAATTCTAAGCTGAAACCATGTCAGACATTGAAAACGATCAACAAGAGAAACAAAATTTGGAAGAAGAGAAGAGCGAAGAAGTACAGAGTGAAGAAATACTTATGATTATATATATATATTCGGTTATTTATATTTTGCTTTTTATATTATATAGTTGCTGTTTGATCCTTCTCTGAAAAAGAAGAAAAAGAAAAAGAAAGCTGTAATTTTTGAGGATGAAATAGAAAATGACGAGGATGCTGAAAATCAAGCAGAGAATGGGGATAAATCAGGTAAAATGAATCAATTAATTGGATGAATTAATATCTGATACAGTAAAATATATGGGAGTTACAACTATCATTGATCTAATCTTTATGATATCACCAGCCGAAGCCAATGAAGAAGAAGTAAAAGCAGAAGATGATGATATTTCAATATTTGCTGACATGAAGAAAAAGAAAAAGAAAAAGAAGGAAGCAGCTGATGTAAATATCTCTAATTTTTTTTTTTAGTGTTAATAGGTTTATTGAATAATTGTCCTGATGTTTTATTCCTTTACCTTGCAATAGAAAGAAAAGACAGAAGAAGATGCCGCAGAACCTTCTGAATTTGGTGATCTACCAGCCAAGAGAAAGAAGAAGAAGAAGACAGATATGTTGGAATTTGAAAAACAATTAAAGGAAGGTGATGGAGACGAAAATAGACCAGATGATGACATATTTGTTGGAGAAGGTGAGCAAGATGTTAAAGAAATAAAAGTTGAAGAAGCCTGGCTTAATTCAGATCGAGATTATACATATCAAGAAGTATGTATTTTTTGCTAATTAAAAGAGAAATTATTATAAATTTTTTTCTATTAAAAAAAAAAATTGTTATTATTTTTTCTTAAATTCGTTATCAATTTTGTAATTATAGCTTTTGGGACGAGTCTTTCAAATTCTTCGGCAAAATAATCCCGAGCTTGCTGGTGAAAAGAAAAGATATACAATTGTACCACCCTCAGTTCATCGCGAAGGAAATAAAAAGACGATATTCGCAAACGTTGCAGATATTTGTAAAAGGTTAAAAAATTGAAGAATTTTTAATTTCGTTTTATAATTTCGAATTCAATTTGATAATATGATATTATATATACTCGTTACAGGATGCACAGACAACCTGAACACGTAATTCAATTCTTATTTACTGAATTGGGTACAAGTGGTTCAATCGACGGTTCACAACGTTTGGTCATCAAAGGTCGTTTCCAGCAAAAACAGATCGAAAATGTTTTGCGTCGGTACATAGGTATTTAGATGGATTTATAAAGTTGTTATAAATTAAGTGAATGAGCTAACATGTGTAAAATGATCATTTATTCAGTCGAGTACGTTACTTGCAAAACTTGTAAGTCTCCTGATACAATTCTTACCAAAGAAAATCGTATTTTCTTCCAACAATGTGAAAGTTGTGGATCAACAAGATCAGTTTCTGCGATTAAATCAGGTACTTTACATACATATATTATCATTGTATTTATGAATGATGGAATTCTTTAACGTGAATTCTTTTTCATGTTATAAACAGGTTTCAAAGCACAAACAGAAAAGAGAAGAAGACAAGCTGCTCAATAACAAAAAAAACAATCAGCCACAAAAAATTTTATCTTTCGGGTATGTCTTACCCAGGAATTACTATTTGGTTCTTTATTGTACATTCTATTCTGATTTTCTTTATTTTTAGATCGGAAATGGATAGAATATGTGTGTATATAATTATCAACAATATTTGTTTGATTAAAAAGTGTACACAAGAAAGGAGGATTGACTTTGTTGGTTGAAGCCGACGGAATTCGGGAAATTAGAATAAGAAATTGAAAAGTATTCATTAATAAAAAAAAAATTGCTTAATACTGTAGTTCTTACCGACCAAAACAAAAACACTATAAATTGACATGTGATTTTATTTTAGATAATATAACTGTTGATCCAATATTATAATGTATTAGACTAATTTCCTTTTCTAATGTCGATCAAACTTTAAACTAATTTAATTTATATCTTATCTCACTCAATAAACTCATAAAACGAATTTTATTTAAGTATAAATTACCAGGAAACGTAATCGGCTTTACCTTGACTTTCAAAGACCATAAATCTAAGATGAAAGTTGGTAGGGATTATCATTAAATTCGATAAATGATTCATATTCAAAAGTAAAAAATCGTGATTTAATGTAATTTCAAAGCATGTCTACAGTTTAATCAAATTATCGGTGAAGTTGAAAGAAATCAAAATTTCGCGTCTAAGTTGCTGGAAAAGTATGTTTTTCTTTGTATTTTGAAACAGGAACTTTGAACCGTTCTTAATATCATACTTGAAATGCAGATATCAACCAGGTGATATTGATATTCTAGTTCTTCCGGAAATGGCCTTTACCGGTATATATAATCAAATAGTTCATACCTATTTCGCTTTACCGAAATTAAATCAGATTTATTGATATTAGGTTACGTTTTCAAAAATAAGGACCATATTAAGCCATATTTAGAAGACTCTGAGACAGGAACTTCAGTTCAATGGGCCAAAGAGCAAGGTTAGTTTTTAACATATATTTAATAAAATTGAAACATTGAAAATATATTTATTTCTAAATTTTTCTACGAAGCTATTAGATTACGTGCATTTGTCGTAGTCGGATATCCACAAATTGTAAAAGGCATCAGAAATGATAAAATTCATTTAATTGATATATATCATATTAGCCAAATGATTTTAACGTATGATTTCAAAATTTAAACAGGAAATCCAGACAAATACTATAATAGTATATGTTTTATTGATCCGTATGGTAAACTTATTGAAACATATCAGAAGTCTCACTTGTTTTCAACAGATGAAAGTTGGGCTGAAGAAGGTCCTGGATTCAAATCAATAAATGTTCCTAATCTGGGAAAGGTTCGTCTCTTTAGCAAGTAATTGTAACATTATTACAAAAATAATGTTAAAAATTTAAGTTTCTTCAAAAGATCGGTCTCGGTATTTGCATGGATATCAATCCGTATCAATTCAAAGCGAGTTTTAAAGATTTTGAATTCGCTAATTATCATTTTCGGCAACAAACCGATATTATATTATGTTCGATGGCATGGCTTCAATCTTCTTGTGATGAATCACAACCTCATGATAATGATGAACCAAGCCATTCTACTATAGATTATTGGTGTAGTCGATTATTACCTTATTTTACTGATTCAGAAGAATATTATAACGTTTTTCATCAAAATTCAGGACCAAAACGCAATGTATTATTTGTTGCATGTAATCGTACAGGAACCGAAAATGGTTCGTTATTTGTTCTATTATGTTTTAGATATTCGACTAATTTCGTTCATCACTAAAAGTCTCTTTTGTTAAATGTAGGTTCATGTTTTGCTGGAAGTAGTAGCGTTTTAATATTATCTCCTAAGCGTCCAATTATACTGCGTTCATTGAAATCTAAAGAAGAAGCAGTTATGGTAGTTGACGTACCATCGCTATAATCTCGTATTATAAACGATGTTCGTATTTTTATTTTCGAAATAACAATTGATTTGAAGATATTTTCCTATTTTTCTTACCTACCTGTTCTGTCGAACTAATGTGTTTTTTTCACATCATAATTTTTCTTCATTAATTTATCCTTACAATATTAATATATTTGATCCTCTACGTTACAATTTACAATTTCTTTATACGAACTTTTTTCCGCAATATTTGACATAAATGCATAGTAAAACTAGAATTTTAAATATACCTTTACAATATTTTTTCTTCTCGTAGTTTATTCTATCATCTTATTAAACTTACGCCAGATTTTTCCATTTTGATAATTTTCAATGATCTTAAAACTTTCAGATTCGCTTCTCCTGTTACACCAGTGATTTTTAATCCCATATTCACCATTTGAATAGTGGTCAAAGGAGGACTAAACGAGTGTTAGATATATAATAATATATTAAAAAAGTATACTAAATAAATATTTTACCTCTTTTTATTCTTTTTGAAATGGTCCCAGATGCAACGATAGACCTATAAGACAACCAAAATTAAAATTTAAGAATCCATTATTAAAATTCATGCATAATGATAATGATATACGGTACCTTGTTCACAGATTCAAGTGTCAATTTTCTTGTCCTTATCAATTCAGATACAGAATAAAACTCTTTATCTGTAATCGGTACGAACTTTTTACTAATTTTGCGATCCTCAATTTCTGTCTATATGTGTCACATAAAAAAAAACATCAGAAAAAAATCATTGATTTAAATTACGATATTATTGTGCATACCTTTCTAGTTTCTTCAGCAGGCTCATGATTCTCCTTATCAATAAAAGTCTTTTCTTCTTGTACTTCTTTTCCTAAGATTCGATGTTTTGCTATATTAAAATGTTAATTGAAATTTAATTAAATGATTATATATTAAATATATACTAGGCTGTTCGTCCAATGATAAAGTATTAATCAAATGAAAGTCCAGATCTTTCACTAGCATTTCCCGATCTTCAACTTCTAGTTGTTTGACTGAATTACAAATTATATTATTATTGGAGATATTTAGATTTGTTTGATTCGAATTAGAAGCTTCCTTGAGATTATATCTGCCTCCTATAAAATTGTACGGGATTAGACACGTAAAACGAAACGCAAAATTAAATTTAGATAAATTAAAAAAAGTCTGAACTTTGATAATTATCCATATCCAATTTCCAAGAATTTGCTATAATTTCATAATTATTTAAAACGAACTCAGTTTCTAAATTATACTAATTGAAAGTTTAAAGTAAATTGACGCATAAATTTTAGAATTTGACCTCAAAAAAAAAAAAAATATCTCGAATAAGAATATTATTTATTACCTGCAAACCAGCTTGACGTAGAATTTTGTCATACATTTCTTTATTTACCTCTATTAATTCATTCATACCGTGAATAAACTCCTAAATTACAAAGTTGATATCAATAAATCGAAAAGGTTATTTTAATAAAAACCTGCTTTTTATTTACCTGTTTCGCAACCATTATTTGATCATTTTCAATTCTCAAAAGCTCCAAATCCCGTTTTAATTTTTTTATTTTAGATAAGGCCTTATGTGGGTTTGTTGGAGCATGATGTTCAATTTCATATTTTCGAATAAATTCCGAATTAACTTTGGCCTCAATAAAGTCGAGTTCTTAAAAATGGGCAAATTCATTATCATATGAAAAACATGAAAACGCGTAGAAAAGCTTTATTAAAGTTTACCTGTACGCGCCTTTTCGAATTCAAGTCGAAGTCCTTTAATTGCAATATTCATTTCTGTTGAGTAAATAATAGTAATTCAATAGACGAGTGCAAGCAGCGCAAGGGCAATTTCGAAGATATCCTGTTCTACAACTGCCTTCATCACGTGATACTTTAATTGATATCTAAAAAAATAAATTTTCAATCAAATCATTAAAGAACAATATCGTATCTCACAAATGTATCTACCTTTCATAAGTTAAAATAAAAAATAAAAAATAAACATTAAAGAACAATAAAAAAATTGAATGACAATATAAATATATTTTGGCATTTATTCTTTAAAATTATTATTTTTTTTTTTGGTACTTTAAATATAATAAAATTACGA
Source organism: Oehlia diaphana (assembly GCA_003833135.1). NCBI lineage: Eukaryota > Fungi > Glomeromycota > Glomeromycetes > Glomerales > Glomeraceae > Oehlia > Oehlia diaphana. Next base: position 6,075 of record QZLH01000370.1, on the reverse strand, counting down.
ATTGTTTTTTATACATGCTATATATTACTAATGCGATTAGCACCTAAGAAATGGCAAAGGTGACATTTTCAGGTTATAATTGCACCTTCTCTATCCAAAAATGCAATAAAATTTTTATTGTTTTTATGGATTTTTGAAAAAATTCATTTTTTTATTTTATATTTCCTATTTACAGTATACTATTTACAATAATTCAAAATGGGCAATAAAGTATTTTAAATAGTTTCTAAAATAAAAAAAAAAATAAAATAAAAATATTAGTAAAGTTTTATTATTATTAATATTCCAATTTAAAAAAAAAATTCCTTTTTTTCTTCAATTTACAATTCCAAGTTTTTTATTATTTTTTTAAAGTATTTTAAAAGTTTAAACAGTTTTATTAATTTGATTTTCCCTATGGATTTTTCGTTTCATTTTTATTTACCCGGAGTGACCTGAGCGGTAATATGTTTTTATGTCACACAGACATTAAAAATTAATAATAATTATACTTATGGAAAAAACGTTTAAATTAAAGAAGAATATTTGAACATCAAAAAAAGATTTTTTTAAAAATTTCATGATGATGTTTAGGTTTACATATTGAATATCTTACTAACAAGAATAACTTGAGAACTTCTATTAAATCAAATAATGAAATTAACTCACATCAAGCTGGCACAAGCGCACAGCAGTTTGTGATCTAGAAAAATTTCATATTAATGATGAAATTCTTAAGGAACATATTGAAAAAGCTTCTAATTTACAAATAATAAGAAAATTGAAATACAAAGATAATGACAGTATCTAGTCATAATAACTTATTTTTTATATTCAAAGAATAAAAAGCTAGAAATGCATCTATAGCTTCAGGGCTAATAAAACTATAGAAGAGGAGAAGAGGCAGACTTTGCGTGACCAATAAATTTTCCTAACCACATTTACCATGCATTTTTAAGTAAGAAAAAAACTTGAGATAAATAAAAAACTGGGAAATTTGAGATGAAATTCTTTTTGGTCGTACTTTTTTTGATTTTATTACCTTTTATGTAAGGTAAAACATAGCTTATCGGTATGACAATATTTGTGAAAATCATTTTTTTTTTAATTATTGTATAATTAATTTCCATATAGAGTTATAAATCATCAATAAAAGTAGATTAAAATTTGTCTTTTCTCACATGTAATTCTTATTGTCTGGTAAAAACTTTAATAATAATAGTCGTAATTCCCGTAATTCCTCGCGGTCACATCGATGACATGTTTCAAGAAGCTAATCCAAATTACAAACTTATTATTACTTTTGCGGAATGTAGATTGTAAATTTCAATGATTAAAATAATGATGGGTTTAAATTTTATTAGAATTTTCGTTTGATTTTTCGCTTACTAATCGGGGCATCACCTTTTAATATAATTTGCAGGATCAATTTTGGGGGAAATGATCTCATCACGAAAATCTGACCAACCACCTCTTCTTAATTTAACAATAAAAGAATTTAACGCTATCCCATATGTAAAGTTCATCAAGGGCTTTTTTTAACGAGAATGTGCGAGAATAAATTATTTCGCGCAATTACTTGTTCCTGTAATACATGTGACATATTACTATAATATTACTGCGCACTTATTTATGATGCTACAATAAAGAAAAAAACAATACACGCAAAAAAATTATAAAATTTGTCCCATTGATTTATTGATCATATGAAAAAAACAGTTTTTATTTTTATTTTTAATTCACAAAATGAACCGAGTTACAGTAAAAATTACCGAGTCCTACATACTAAGACCGATTGGAAAAAAAAAGAGAACAGGAGGAAGATGCACTGCCTCCTGGACTCATGTGAAAAACATAAAATACATTTATTCTAATAATACTGTCACAGACTCATCATGTGACTTTCGACAGGAAATTAAGTTTGTAGTACAATAGTAGTACAATACCATAATTAGCGTTGATTACCCATAAAAATAGCCGTACGACCGAAAAATTATAAATACTGATGAATACTCATCATATTAATCAATTCTTTCGCATAAATTTTTTACTGATAAATTCTTTTATATCGTCATTATAAGCCACTGATCAAGAGTCTATGTTATTATTAATCATGATAAATTCAAAAAGGTTTTACAAGTATATATATTATCCTCAAACTTTCTCAAAATATCTCTCTCCCTAAAAAAAAAACACTTCTTAAAAATTCTTTTTTGTCTCTTTACAGATTATCTCCCAAATAATGGTGAAACTTAATTGTTTACTCTTAGGAAAGACTTCTTTTGATGATGCTTTTGCGGTTACTATTGCTGATAGTAACGAAATTCGTCATTCTTCGACCGATATTGATGATTTAAATATTTCAGAGCTCAAATTCCTTATTTGGAATAATAAACGAGATATGATAGGAATCAATGATCCTGACAATTTGACGCTTTGGAAGGTTAACATCACTGAAAAGGGAGAAAACAGGCTTAAAAATGTCGAAGCCAATAACATTGAAGATATTCTTAGTGGCGAGAAATTGAGACCTAATCGCATGTTTAGAAGATATTTTCCAGAAGGTATAAAGACTGAGGATAAGGAAAATATTCACATCATCGTACAAGTGCCCGCTACTAGTAAGTGTCTCCCAATGGTTTAACTCTAATAAATTTGTTTTGCGTATTCTTTTTTCGATAATCGTTACCTTGGCATTGTGGCATATGCGTTGATTATGATCTGTAATGTAATATTCTCTTCAAACTTGTGCAGGGAAAAGGTCAATTTCGCCTTCTGTTGAAACAAGAGATTCCAAGAAAGAAAAATTAGGTAAACTTTACTAACGCGGGATTTAGAATGAGTCATCAGATTCCTGAAAGCTACGACATATTAATCATTATTGTTTTTACTTTTTATTATTAGATGAGGAATTTAGTAACATTTGTGAATTAGTCCAACACTTACGAACTAGCAAAAAGAAAGCTATTACGGCAATTGACATCGATGATGAGGACATTAAAGTAGTGTCTTCGGGGAGTAAAGATACCCCATCCAATATTATTAGACATCCTGAAAACAAACTGCTTGCAGTGATTGAGAAGCCAGCAATGTATGTGAGAGAATCATACGAGGATCTTCGCTATCGATTGATCGAACTAGCATCTAAGGGTCCCAAGAATACCAAACACAAGTTCCTAGTGACCGGCACGTCTGGTGTTGGTAAATCATGCTTCTTGATTTACTTCTTAATCCAGCATTTGTGTGAACACGAGGATGTCCCGATCATTTTTCAGTCTCATAAAAATAAAGAAGTCTTCTACTGTTTTGAGAATCTTAATCTCAGTTCCGGGCGTTATAATGACTTCTCAACTCACTGGAATTCCTTCGAAACGTGGTACCTAGCGGATGGTATTATATCTCCCGAGTTAGTGTCGGCAAAAACAGTTATTGCTTTATCGCCAAAAGGCGTAGCTAAAGATAAATTTCAAGAAATCGACAAGGATATTGTAAAGAAATTTATCATGTCACCTTGGACATTAGGGGAGTTATCATTTTGTCGAGAACATGTTTTCCCGGAAGTGCCGCAAGACATAATGCAAGAACTTTATTATAAGGCGGGCGGTGTGCCAAGATATGTTTTTCGGAGAGTTGAAATCTCATTGCATTATGGTTCTGATCCAAAAATAGACGTAGAGAGGAAGATGATTATATACGAAGCTTTTGAACGTGTTCAACAAGCTCTTTTGCTAGTTAAAGACTTCAGTGGCCTTGTGGATTGCTTCACCGAAAACGCCTATTTTATTCAGTATAGCAGTCGCCTTGTCCACCGATGGGCTGATTCTTCTTATATTGGTTTTCACCTCCAATGGGCTTCTCGTTATATACACGATGAGATCGAAAAAAACCTAGATAAACAGTCATGGAAATCTCTTTTGGAAAGGATCCAAACGATGAAAGAATATCCCGCTGCTAGAGGAATTATGTTTGAAATGTACGTAATACACCTTTTCCGGTCTTGTAATGAACAATTCCAGATGAAAGAATTGCTTGAAGACCCTAAGCCAACAAGTACTCCCGGACATAAGAAGTTTTCTTTAAATAAACCAGTAACCGCTAATATTCGAACTGCAGCTGAACTTTCAAGTAAAGGTGATAACTATATTATCCTTCCAGACACAACAAATTTTGGTGCGGCCGATCTATTTTACACACCAGATACGATTTTTCAGGTTACGGTGTCCAATAATCATCCAATCAAACAAGCCGAGTTAGTTAGGATAGTTGAAAATATGCCGGCTTATAGAAAGGATGCTCCAATTTATTTAGTCTTTGTGGTACCGGAAGATATATACGAGAGCTACAGGTATCAAGATATCGTAGTAAAAGATCCGATCAGTAAGAACTTTCGAAGGGTCATAAAAAAGGACAAGAGACTCAAACGTGTTCAACAATGGGTTTTAAAAATCGATACGATTAAGTCGACCACGCTTAAAGATACTATTAAGCACAGTTTTGGATTTGGATCATCAGGAGAGCCAGGTTCATCAAAATAAAGATAAAAAAAATCCAACGTATAAACTTCGTGCACGTTTGGATAACAATCGGTAAAATAACTTGTAGCAATTTATCAAATTTGATGAAATTTAATTTATAGATATTTTATTGCGAATATATATTATGAGCATTTTATTATATATCCTTATAGGATCACTCACTTTTTTTACATTTAATAGCTTTATTGATGTTATAAATACATTAATAAAATTAGATTTTTTATACAATAAAACCTTAAATACTGCCTAAATACAGTACTAACAATAAGTATATAATATTGAATAATTGAATAAAATAAAGTATTAAAAGTGCTATTATCTGAAAATCAAACTGCAGATTTCAATTTTATCAAATTTAAAAGTTTTTTTTAATAATAAAACTCTTTCAATTCAAAGCAGAAATCGGTTACAGCTCATTTTTCAATTTATTAATTTATGTAAACTGGAATATAAAACAATGAATGCAAGTCGAATTGTTGCTAAGAATATTAGAAAAGAAAAATATCAAGCAGAGTTAATTTGTATTTAGACAAAGAATTTTTTGAAAAATAAAACAATTCTAATATCCAAGCATGATAAACATCAAAAAATTAAAGCCTTTTATGGGATAAAGATGCGAATAAAATAATTTTAAAATATTTGTGAAGTAAAGGATATGCAGTAATGATTAAAGACTTTAAAATTCATGTAAAAGAAACTGGTTTTCCAACAATTGGAATTGAATAAAAAAAAACTATCAGTGAAAATACTGTATGTATTTGGCTTAATAAACTTGGCTGGTTTTTTCAAGTTGGTAAAAAAAATACTTATTATGATGAATATGAATGTCCAGATGTTATTACTTATTGAGAAAATTTTTTATTGAAAATGGAAGCACTTGAAAAATTAATGGCAAAACTAATAGATGAAGATATTACAGTAATGATTAAATCACAATTAAATCAGGATCCCAGATATCTTTAAAATAGGTTATAAGTCACACTTTTAGCAAATTGGCCCATTTTTTAAGGATTCAAAAATCATTTTTTGTAAATATCTTAGTATCTAGTAGTTCAATTTCAATGAACTTTTTTAAAATTATAGAACTAAATGAGAGTTACAAAATAAAAAAATGTTTATTAAAATCGAATTACTGAATGCTAAGATATTTACAAAAAATGATTTTTTAAATTTTAATAAAAAGTGGTGTTTTTGGTCAAAAGTTCTTTACAGAAACCTTAAATTTTTGAACAATACCGAATTGATATAATAATGATGTTAAATATATATCGTAATGATATCGATTTGCAAATGATATCATTATGATATCTCAATGATATCATTTCGATATTAATTCAATATATCAAAATGATATCGTAAAGATATTTGCTTGAAGAGATATCAGATCGATATCATCTTGATATTGTTATAACAACAATAATTTTTTTGAAAAATAGGAAATAAATACGATATTAATAAAATATCGTTTCAATATTAATTCAATATCAATACGACATCGTAAAGATATCACTTTATAATTATCTAATCGACATCATATCGACATTGATAAAATAACGAATCG
>QZLH01000369.1:29618-80108 GCA_003833135.1 Oehlia diaphana | reverse complement strand
TGAAATATTGAAATTTCGTATATTTTAAGGTGTAAATCTGACGCGCGCGCATTGTAAACTAATTATTTTGCATACGAATGTATAACTTTTTTTTGCAAATTCGTTTTTTTTCCAAGTATTTTTTCATGATTTTTTTTATAGTCAATATGTCATCTATGAGATATCCTTTTTTGAAGTTTGTGTTCTAGCACAAAATCGGCAAATTTAACCCCGAATTTTATTAGTAACGCAGTGCCGATTTTAGGCGGATCTGCAATTAATTACCTCTTTCTTATTCGTTAATTGATTAAAATTATTATTGTATACTCCTCTCAGGATTTCCCATATTCAGCTTTTTCCTCTTAAAACTACCAATCTCTGTTCTAAAATTCTGATAAAATCAAAATTGTATTTTCTTAAAATTGCTATATCGTCTTTCCGTTCGTTCTCCTCTAAATATTTTTCATATTTATAAATCGATTCTTGTGCAATTTCATCTATTGTTGATTCATTATCTTCGCAAAGCCATATGTGTTCCCAAGTTTCTTTTTCATTTTTCCTGCATCTTCTACATATTTCATCATCAATTGAAACTGTATTCCTTTTAAAAAGAGTTACATAAGTCGGTAATTATTTAAGTAGATTTTTGATACGATATGATCTATCCCTTGTATCTTTATCGTTACATTGTCTTGCACTAAAATTAATACGGTTACACTTACTAATAAATTCTAAAGTCGATTGCCAATCAAATTCTTTCTTGAAATTATACATAAATAAATCATCGATCATTTCGCTATTCAAAATCTCGTTTTTCCATATTGCATCTGATACTTTCTTTCTCCATTTTCTAAATCCTCCGTGACTATCTTCTTTTTCCATATTAAATTATATTCATTAATCAATAACGCACTATCTACTAATTCAAATTTATAATCTATTTTTTTTTCTTTTATCTGATTTTCTATAATCCCTTTCATTCCCTTCTTTATATCATTAATCAATTTATATTCTTTATTATCACTATTCGTTATCATTATATCATTTACCTTTAAAAATTTTCTATGTATAAAAGTTCTATATAATAATTTTTTTTCGATTACTTAAAATTATTATTAAATTCATATATAAGATTCTTAATTTTTTCATTGACTCCTAAAATCACGTCACTTCCTTTAGAAATTAATAATAATCCAATAATAATACTTCTAATTAAAATTTAAATTCATTTTCATTTGTACATTCGTAACTTGCTGATAACATAATTTCTTCCGTATTCGTTAAATTGTTTTCTTTCAGAACCCATATTATTTTGTAATGATATATTTATATTTTTTTCCCTATATTGTTTAAAGAATTTTTTGTCTTTTTCAGATCTATCATTAAATAATATGTCTTTCTTTCCCTTTCTATGTCATCATTATTTTCAAAATAATATACAATTTTAATGAAATCTTCCTCTGACTGTATTAAATTATTAATAATTTCAATTCGATCATTATATTCTTCAATCTTTATTTCTTCTTTATTATATTTTTTAATCCATTCATTTTTCTTGATTACGTTATTAAGTATTTCGTATGGTTTTATTAAATCTTCTTCTTTTCTTGATTCAATAATTCTACTTTTTTTATTTTCTAAATATATTAAGCATTCTTTTGATCCTTTTTTTTTTTACTTTTATTTAAGCTACAACCTTCACATTTTTTTAACCAAGGAGAATTATTCATATCTAATCGATCTTCGTTGTTATTTATATATCAAATATATTCTCATTCTTTTATAATTTTTACTATATGATCATTTTTATCTTTAGCAAATATTGGAAATTCTCCTAATTTTTCATTCCAAGTGATCAAATTATATTTTCTGATCTTTCATTCTTGTTGAAATATTTTATATGAATGTTGCTTTTTTTCGTTCTTCCTATATATTTATTTTTGATTTTCCTCACCATTCCACTTGCATCTTCTAATGTTTTTTGTTCTATTTCTTTGAATCAAGCTGGTATTCTACCTTTCGTACTTATTCCTAATTCTTTGACATATATTTCCATTTCATCAATATTACGCCATTCGCTTCTAACATGTCTTCTAGAAACATTATTTGTTTATTTCTTTTTGATGAGGCGCTTCTGAAAATATTTTTTCGCTTAATATAACTGTTATAACTATTTTCCCTCCTTTATTATATGATTATCATATTTATTTGAAATTTTGTGGTCGCAAAGGTTTATATTTTCATTATTTAATATTTTTATCACTGCTATAATCCAACTATTACTGGTAGCTTCATTTCTCCTGGACATTTAGACGTCCAAATAAATTTTTGTTCTTGTGACATTTTTATCTTGAATAATTTTTTTAATTTATTATTACCGTTCGCCTGGTATAATAAATTTTTACAGATAATTTCCAATTGTAAATCGTATATGTGTTTTGCTTCATAAATATCTTTATCAAAAATTATAAAATTGGGCATTATTCTCGCTAGCCCACTCTTTCTTAATTATCATATTAAGCCTCATCATCATTTTTGAACATTCATCTTTAATTAGTATAATCGCAGCCAATTGATATTCAATTCACGGTATGATCACCATATTCCATACTGCTATGATCTGTTTTTCATTAAGTTTTTTTCCAGTTAAAAATGTTACAGGCGCTATTAACTATTGAAACTATTTTGTTTTTATATATTTTCCTTTTGTTATCATGTCTAAAAAATATTCCTAAATAACGATTACCTTCTTCACTATTCATTTTCTTAACTTTTTCTCCTTCTATTATTAATTCTTCATCTGAACTATTTATATTAATCAATTCATATTTTCCTACATTTGCCTTTATATCATTAATGTTAAAAAATTGGTGGCAAATCTCTGTCATTTTCTTTAAATTTTTCTTTGTCTTTGCTTATTAGAGTTGTATCAGGACCCGGATATCTCTAAAACAGGTCATAAGTCACACTTTTGGAAAATTGGCCCATTTTTTAAGGGCTCAAAAAATCGTTTTTTGTAAATATCTTGGTATCCAGTGGTCCAATTTTGATGAACCTTTTTTTAAATTGTAAAACTAATTTTTTTTTATATATTTTAACAAACACTATTAAAGTGTTTATTTTTTTCTTTTTTAGATAGTTTTCAGATATTTGAATGCACGGATTTTGGTAGGGAGTTGATATTAATGAACCATTTCTAATGGTTCGTTTTTTCTTTTTTTTTAGGCAGCCTGGAGTGTAAATTTTTGGTAAACTTGATAAATTTTTTTCTGGAGCGTGAATTTGGTGAGCTCTCAGTGGGTTTTGGTTTTGGTGGGTTTTTCTCTTTTAATCTTTTATTATAACTAAATTTTACTTATTTAGTTAATGTTTCATTATTTTTTTAGGTGACCAATTCTTCAGATTTTAGGACACGTAGAATTTTGGTGAGTTTTTCTTTTTTTCTTTCAATTTAATTATTTTAACGAAATGATTCACAAACATTTCAAATATTTCTTTTTTTTTAGATAGATTTTAGATGCATTAGAATTCAGTGGGTGGGTTTCCTTATTTTTTTTTATATTTTTACAGTAATGAAACATTTATTAATATTTTGAAATTTTTCTTTTTTAGATGGATCTGAATATATGAAATCGGCCTTTCTTTTTTTTTTTTTGAAGTCTTTCAGTTCACTTTAGGTGCATAGAATTTTGATGGCTAACCACATGATATAATGTAATATTATACACACTGTGTAGAAGTTTTTTTTTATTTTTTTATTTTGTAGTCAGTTAGTTTTCAGATTTTGAGAGGTGAATATCAAGTTTATTTTTTTAAAAAAATCTTTTAACAAAATAATTATTAATTTTTTATTATTTTTCTTTTTAGATGACCGGTTTTTTGGATCTGCGGTGAGATTTAGCAATACCCTATTTATTTTATGTTTAAATTAAAGTAATTTACTATCTGCTATGCAATAACTAAAGGAATATAAACTAATTTATATAAAAATAATAAAAATAAAAAAAAATCGAATTACTGCGCCACAGTAAAAGATTCGATTTTTAATTCGATTTTCGATTAATCGATTTAGATTCGATTTTCGATTAATTCGATTTTGCTAGAATCGATTTCATTCTCTAGTTAATAGATGCCTTTGAAAAATTTTTAGATCATTTTTTTTTAATCTCACTTTTAAGTATAATTACTAAACATGATTTATTAAATTAGTAAAAATAAGTTCTTAATAATCGTAATATACATAAAAGAGCATGTGTTAAAAAATCAAGAGTTTATTAGAAGTAAAGATAAATTGTTTAACGTGATGCTTCCAAATTATATTGGATTATTTGCTTATTGATTTTAATCATACTGCATTTTTTAAATCTGATACGAATCAAAATATATTTCAAATATGTATATACGTAGGTTGCAGCAGGATCGCCGCGCGCCTTCAAAGAAGTAAGAAAAGAAGAGAAAGAAAGTCGTTTCCCGCAATTTCATAAAACTATTAAAAGTGGTGACGGAATATAGACTCTTTCTATTCGTAGTTTTACAAAAATATTTACTTTTTTAAGATTTCCTCCAAAAGTATTTTTTTTCGGATTTGTAAGTACTAATCTTAAACTGTTGCCCTGATTGGTTGTCCGAGAAGGATTTGATTTGCAGAGGTTTCGTGTAGCTTGGGTAATTTTATTTTTGTATTTAGATATATCATCTTTGACCTGTAACACTCGTCATGCTTAATCAGACTATAATATATAAAAAAAAATTATAATAATAAACTTTTTGAAGCATCACATTAATGAATATCAATTCTTTGGTGTAACTAGTCAGAAGCACTGATTTTTCATTCTCAGTAGTGTATAGCTTAATTGATGTTATGATACACCATTAAACTTAAAGAGTTATCTTGTGCATACATTGACAACATTGTTGTATCTTACAACTACTTTAAATCCTAGTGTTTAAAATAAAATAAATAATTAGTAAAAGTAAATAAATAAAAAATACTGTAAATAAAATGCATTAGCTAGATATCGTATAATAAATTAATTTGATAATTCATTATCTAAATAAATATCAGTATAGAAGAAAAGAAAATTTAGCGTCCTTCTTATTCTGAATAATAAATGAGTAAAAATAATTTTATTATTATTTATAAAAAATTTAGAAAATTATTTATTTATCAATCGGTATCAAATTAGCTGACGCTTCTTTAAATTTTATTTTTTCGTTATTTTGGACATCTAAAAAAAGTTTATAATTAAAATTCTTGTAACTAATGAATATCTAATTTAATTAATTAATCATGCATACCATGCTCTGTAGCTTGTCAATGTTAAAAACTTTGAAGCTATCTAAAATTATTAAAAATTTGTTATTTGTTTGTCTATTTCAATTATTAAAGAAGCCTTTTTTTTTAATATAATGCGAAATAAATTTATTATACTTTTCAAAGTTTGACCACTTGATTTATTAAAATCTTCGACTAAAACAAAAAAAAAATTGGAATTAAAATTATATTATTATCCTAAATTTAAGAAATACTTACTATTATCAGGAATTTCAAAATTATATGTACTGTGAAATTCTGTAAAAAATTAAAAAAAAAATTATTTAATACTCGATATACTATAGAATATTGATAGTACTATTACTATTAAATATTTCAAAATAGAAATTATTAATTATACCTTCTTGTTCTTCTATTATTATTTGGTTTAAAAAAGAAATTATTCTATTAATATACTAATGAGACCAAAAAATTTTTAAATAACATATTTAACAATAGTACCTTCTGTTGCATTTCTTGGTTCAGGTAAATTTTCAAATTGATGAAATTTACTCGCACTATACAACTCACTATTTGAACAACTTATTCTTTTTGATTCATTATTTGCTATTAATTTACTTGATGTATTTTGATATAAAATATTTATTCGTTTTATTTCTCCCCAAAGAGTCCTAATATTAGGTCTTTTTAATGGATCAGCATCCCAACATTGTTCCATTAAATTTTTATATTCTAAAGGAGTTCCAGGTACGATTTTTGGTCTAATACCATTAATTATATTCATTGCAAGATCGCAATTATGTTCGTAATTAATAAATGGTGGTTGCCCGGATGAGATAATCATTGCGATACTGTAAATATCAGATTTAAAAGTATATCCTTTACTATTAATAGCTTCAGGCGCTATATAAGGAAGATTTCCATATACACTTTCTAATGGTCTATTTGCTGGTCCACAAAATCCAAGATCACTAATGTAAAACTTTTGACGATGGCTATTATATAATATATTCTTAGAATGCAAATCTCTATGAATTGCATTCTCTCCATGAATTCTATTAAGTGCATCAACTATATAAAAAGTAATCATGATTCTTTTTTCCCATGTAAGTCGATTATGATTTTGTTGTAAAAATTTTCTTAAATCCATATCCATTTTGTTTATTACAAGCATATAATTTCCATTTGATGTATTTTGTGTTAAGCCATAACATTTAACAATAGATGGCCATTTATTACTTATAATTAAATGTGATTTAGCCTAAAAAAAATTTTAAAATTATGTATCAACATAAAATCGTTTAATTATTACTTCTTTAAATACATTTAGATTACAAACCTCTTCAAACCATCTTCGATTTTCACTTTTAACATCACCTAAGTTTTTAAGTATTACAGTGTGCCTTCCATGTCTTTTTAATTGTTGTTTATTAGAAACCCATTCATCATATTCTCCATCAATCCAATCTGCTGTATAAACTTCAGAGAATCCACCTTTTGTTAAAAATTTAATATTTCGAAGTTTTTCGTATGGAATCCATTCAATTATCTTATATGGAATAAGTGTTTCCATTTGACATTTCTTTATTAATATATCAATATCATTATTTCCAGACGTCCAATACAAAAATTTTACTTTTAAATGGTTTCGAACACAATATTCACAATAAAATGTAGCCAAACATTCTTGTTTACAACTTTCACAGATTCTTTTTATTCCTGAATTAATATTAACTTTATCTCGATCATAAGTTTCATTTAAAATTTTTATTGCTCCAGCTTTTACTTTTTTTGTAAGAGAATTATCGGTATTAATCTTTTGTCTTACGAATTCACATTTTTTATGTATATCGTCGTAGATATTATCATCAGCTAGTATCACTATTCTATCAACAAAAGCATGGGCATTCATGACGAAATTTCTTTACAAAATTTTTTATTTGTATTTCAGTTAAAAAAAGGCTAAAAAATTAGCATATAACTCCGACGCAATTAAATGAGTATAAATATGTTCAAGTCACATGAGTCACATGCGACTGCCTTAAAGAGGACTTTGAGCTATACATTACGGACATCTTACCAGAGTTTAGGAGTTATGCACTTTCACGTGATAGCGTTAAACTTAACTCCGGCCAGTGCGTACGTTAATATCGTACACATGATGCGTAAGTGAGCGTAACTGCGTAAGCTCATACATAAAACTATCGTGTAGGTCTTTCCTTTTATAAATAACGCCAGCTAGAGTTTATTACCTTTTTTGTATTATATATAGTAATTCCGGCCTGAAAAAATGTGTGGAGCTAATAGTAAATTTTCCTTGTTCTATAATTTTATAAGCTCGAAGAAATTCTTATCAATATTTTTTTTTAAAAAAAAACAACTCACGTTCAAGGAAGAAAACATTAAAGAAAATTAGAATGAAACTCATATTATTTGTTTTAATTATCTACACTTAGTAATATTTAGTCTTTGATTTAGAACGAACTTTTTTTAAAAAAAATTAAAATTTTATAATTAAATAAAATTTGTCATCTTTAATATTTACAAAATAAATTTTCTGTGACATTTTAATTTTCTTTAAATCTAATAACAATTTGATAGCAATTACTATGCCTTATTCCATTCTATTGACTCATCATTTTACACAGTATTATCGCGATTAAAGTAGAATTTGTGTATAAGTACGTTTCCATACAGTCAGAATTCAATTTTGTATTATAACAACCTTTTTCCTCTGACTAACCACTTATACCAATTTATATCATATAGTGATAGATTCACTATATACAAATTAAATTGTACTTTAGATATCTGTTATTAAGATAAAAATCCATTACTATGGAAGAACTTTAATAAACTAGTTTTTAATCATCATATACGAAAAAGAGCGCGTTAATTTTCAACCCAGTCAAATTTATTGGAAGTAAAAGTGAAGATGATTTAAATTTTTTTGGCCGATGTTTTCAAATTATATTGGATCATTTGCTTCTGGTAATAGTTCTAATCATGCTGCACTTAAATCTAATGCGTTAGTAGTAAGCAAGTTAAATTGACTAAGAATGAAAGATGCTGAATCCAAGGAAAAATTCCAAATATATACATGCGCATATTGCATGATTGCTTTCCAAGACATCTAAGGACCAGAGCTAGAAAAGAAGGAACACTTAGATAGAAGCAGGAGTCCTCTCTATAAAAAATTTTATCCGTTACTTCTGTAAAAACTCCGTAAAAATGAGCCTTTCACGGATCCATTCACGGAAAATGAAAATAATTCTTACAGAAAAAAGGTGGAATTTTCGACTTTTTTTACAGGGCCTAGTGATAAAAGGAATCCAAAAAAATATTACAAAAGTATTATTTCAGAAAGAAAAGTTGTCTTCCACAATTTATGAAACTATTAACTAAAGAATTAATAAAAATGGTTGCATACAGTCAATAAAGCGATTTTTAAAGATTTTATCTTTATATATGTACAGTACAGTATAAATAAAAATCGTTATATCAAACTTATAAAATTTGCGATATTTTTTCATTGAACCGGAGGATTCATTATATCGAAAAATTGTTTGAACACAATTGGTAGAGTTGTTGAATAGGCAGGAATTTTATAATAAGGAAGTAAGGAAGCTAAATCATTCTTCTAATCGTAGTTTTGCGAAGACATTATGTCCTATTATGATGTACAGTTAGGGATGGAAATGAAACGACTTAGAACTATTTTTGAGCCGAACCGAGCAGCGCGAATGGAACGAAGGTTCTATAAAGAGTCGACTCTGTAAGTCGGTTTGAAACCGGTTCTGTTCGTCTTATTTTACCAAATAATAAAATTTCTATACTAAATTAATACTTCGTCAATATATCATGCTACCGTTTAACTATATTCTTTTGCAGCAAATAAAAATATGACAATCTGCCTAAAATAGAATTCATTGCTATAATAAATTTGCGATATATTTGTGTTCTGACATATTCCAAATTGTCAATCTTTCTATAATAAATTTAATTAAATAAATACAGTTGAATTCCACATGAAAACTTAAATAATTGTTATCTCAAACGTCATAATAGTGGTATGATAATCTGCCTAAAGTAGAAATAATGAGAATGCGAAAAAATATTAAATATCGATAATCAAGAAAAATTCAAAAAATTCACTTCTTTTCTATTGAAATGGAGGAACACGAAGGAGCCTTATCCGAAAATACGTTAAGCAGTGAAGAATTTGATCCAAATCAACTTGAAGAAGACAATGGAGGTGTCAGGTTTCAGGAGCTAGCACCTCAACGGATTTTTCAGGAAGCAATAGTAGCGTATGGATATATTTTGACAAGGATCCAGTTTTACGCACAAGGCTATAATGTATGTAAAGAATGTTCCAAAAAATACAAATTAACTTCAAGCGTGAAAAGCACCTTCGAACACATCAAGTAAATGTACCTGTAAGTCAGAAATGAGTGAAAAAAAGTGCAATAACCCTCTTAGTAAACGGAACAAAAAGATGTAAATACCTTGTTCAGTGGCTAATCGAGGTCTTCAGCCCTTCTCCGTCGTTTCTTTTAGCCGCCCGATCGACATAAGGCAAAAGGTAGAATTGGTTTTTTTTTTTTGAGAACATCAGTAAATTTTTTGGAACATAGATCCTTAAGGATTCCATAAATTGCTTCGGAATCCTTAAGGATCTGTAATTTTAAGGATTCTTTAAAAATCCTTATTCACTTGTAAATATCCTTAAGGAATCTATAAATTTATAGATTCTATATAAAAAATCTTTAAGTAAATCTAGATCTTTATTATTCCATATGAACTAGTAGGTGCCGTGTTATATCACATGTATCAATTGTATCATGTGTATCACAAGGTGCAGCCGGCTAGCCGCAGTATATAGTAAAAAAATTTTTTTTTCTTCTTTCGCCCTTCCTTTCTCCTTTCTCTTCTTTCGCCTTTCCCGCTCTTCCCTCTCCCTTTAGGTTTGGGTGATTTGGACAGACTTTAGAGATAGTACTATGGAAAATTCTTAAATTCCATGCATACGATAAGTTTTTCCATGACGCCAATGGAAATTTCTATATTTCAACTTCTATCGACTGTTAAAACTATAAATATATTTTACTTGTAAATATAATAAAATGGCGGGTAAGTTTCACTTTTTTTTAATAGGTTCCAAATTCATGAAACTTAATTTTATCTACTGTTCTTTTTTATAAGAAACGTTATCTAACGTTTCTCTTTTTTCAAATGTATTCGGCTTGAAAATTTTGAAATGAAATAGTAAGTTTCACAATGTTTCATTTCGTTGTGAAACTAAAATAAATTTAATTTTTTTTGTTTTTTTTAGTAGAAACGTTTTCCAGTATTCGACTTGGGATTTGGTAAGTTTTGCAACATTTTCGTGCGAAACTTAAGTTTATTGATTTATTTAGGAAATGTTCATTAACGTTTCCTTTATTCTTTTTTTATCCAGTTCGTAGAAGCATCAGGCTGAGTCGATTTCACAATCAAGAATGCCATTGATGTTTACTGAAAGTAAGAAAAAGATGATGGTCAATAAAATTAAATTGTATTTGGACGCGTGAAAATTTGGTGGGAAAAAAATTTTTTTTTCTTATTTATTTTAACGAGACGTTTATTAACATTTCGTTATTTTTTCTTTCTTTTTAGACAGATCTATGATATCGGTGAAGTCTATATGATTTTTTTAAGACGAATTGGATGATGTTACCATAATATTGGAGAGTACTAACTCAAGGTCTAATCCAACTCCAGTTTCTCCAAAGGTGGAAGTCCCGAAGAAGGTGAGTTCGGGAATTTGGTTAAGCTTCGTATCAAAATTTCTTTTTCTTTTATTTGTAGTATTCAGGGACTTGGAATATATGTTGGTTAGTAAAAAAAATTCTCATTTTTTTTTTATATTAACTAACTGTTCATTTTGTTTCATTTTTTAGGCGATTTTTCAGGTCTTTCTGGACATTACAGGACGCGTGTCTAGCAAAGACAGAAGATTGGAAAAATGGATAACGATAACAAGGATTCCTTAATGGTAAATTTAGGATCCTTAAGGATCCTTTAAAAATCTTTTGATAGGGAATTAGGGATCCTCATTAATAATATAATTATTTTGCCTTAGAAATAGGATCGTGGAGTGTAAGATTTTAACGCATCATAGGATTCAAATGAATGTTAACTTATGGTTTTGTTTTTATTCTTCGTAAAGGAGAACACAATTTTGAAAAAATTCTGTAATAAATTTTAAAAAATTTTTGGACAATTTTTAAAGTTTAATATATATGCGTGAATTAACGTTTTTATATTATATAGAAGCGGGAAAAAAATAGACACACATAATGTCATTTTACGTACAGATTTCGTTTGATACAATGTTACATTCTAATAGTCTTTGTTATCAAACGATCATATCCAACTAGAGTTACAAGACACTAAAAAATTTTGACCTAAAATTCTATCATTCACGTGTATATCGTGTATCGTGTATCGTAAGACGTAGTTCTTCTCTAAGTCTGCCACCAAGAATTAGTTTATTATGACAAGAGAGAAGATCAATAAATTACATAAACTATTAAAAACAAATAAAAATGTATTCTATTATTTGACATTTAACCAATACTAAAAAATATCTAGGCTGATTAGACACATTTAAAATTTTCTTGCGAATTATATCACTCCTATTTTAAATCGTGCACAAATAGAACGTTTAAGTAATTTATTATTTTGTAATAATAATTCAATTCTCGTTTAAATGATCTAATTAATTCATTAGGATGACAAGAATTTGAAGTACTAAATGTTACTAATAATAGTAATAATATCCTAATATTTTTTCATTGGGTATATATGGACTCTGAGCTTCTAATTTTTCATCAGAACTAATTTTTTTCATTATTTTTTTCTTACAATAAAGTCCAAATCAAATCATATTAATAAGTAATAACCTTTCCCTATCATTTAGAAACTCCTTTTTATTACTACCTTCAATCTCTTGATGAAGTTCATCGATTTGATCTGATTCTTCATCGGATGTTTTTACAATATTCCATGAAGATTTAGAATCTATTTCCATAGCTTCTTTCGCTTGATATAATTCATCAAATTGTTCTGACTCTTCGGATGTTCCTACTATTAAATCCATAATATTTGAAAGGGATTCACAATGATTCTGCTGTATAATAAAAATAGATTTTACGTTATTCTCGTTTATCGTATTATCTTCGCTCTCTTCAGTTTTAAAATTGATAATGACGATACACCCTCATCATTACAACCTGAATCTTTTATCACATACTTTATAAGAGATATTTTTATTGTTCACACTTCGTTCATCATCTGAAGAAGATTCTCCTGGTGATGACCGATCATCATACATAGGATGAGAAAACCATACTTCACCGATCTTTACAATTTTTCTTTCTTGCAATGATCTTTCTATCATCAACTCTTTTGATCCAGGATTAAATTTTAAGTATTTTCGTTTGATACAAGTAAATTTTGATGAAGGTATATTCTTTTGCTCGAACCTTTTTAAATAATCCTTTTCTTCTTCAGAATCTGTACTAAATGGTAAAGTAGAATCATCATCCGAATATTGAGATGTGCTTAAGATAGATTCTTCATTTTCTTCGTCACTCAAAACTAAAAAAAAAGAAGAAAAAAAAGTGATAAAATATTCTTATTTAATTTATAACAACAACAACATAGACTCAACAAATTAAGTTTATATGACATACCCTTCTCTTTCAAATCCATTTTCCGTATTAAAATTTAAATATAAACGAGAATTTAATCTGAAGTCTCAACTCAAAGGAGTTCTCAAAGGTAAAATGAATAAATATTAAAATAAACATTAAGTATAAATAATATAAACAATAGAAACGTCATAAGTTAATTGGCTTATCTAATCATGCTTGATGTCTTGATCTGATTGGCGATAAATTTTATATAAGTACAATAATACTTTTTATATATAGTTATTTTAATATTTAAATTTACAAGTTATTTTTTTACATATTTTGATATTAATTACCTTTAAGTATTGATACATATTTTTTTGGTAAAATTTTTTACACACGTGTATTTCTTTCTTACTCTCTCTATGTAGAATTTCAACCATTTTGAAAATAACAATAATAGCACAGTTAGGGCTACTCAATTTTTTTTTTAAAAAAAATATTTTTATAATAACCTATGGGAAGTCACTATTATTCCGACCAAAAAAGTGGGCGGGTGAATTTGTTTAAAAGATGAAAACACTTATGAATAAATCTCATATGGAAATTAATATTGAAGAAGAGCTTAATGGTTTATTGACAATGAAATCTTTATATTAATATGTAAAATAACAAGTTTAAAGTAAGTCATTTATCAAATTAAAAAGTAATGATATTTATTTTGATCCTTAATTTTAAAGAAATAAGGTGAAATACTATGACTAATATAAGGGTTATATAATAGGTCATGATGACCTTATAAAATCAAAATTGAAATTTTGATTTTATTTAACGTTGATTTTCATATGCTTTATTTTATTGTTTATAAATAGAACTACCTCAAAGTTGCGACTTGCGATATTAGATCGACCGTTCACAACTTCAGAAAGTCTTATCCGACGGTCGAGTATTGAAAACATTCAAAGGATTATCTTAAATTGATTCACCTAATTTCTTTTGACCGGAAGTTGCCGATTTAAATCTTGGCCTAATGCTGAACCAGGACTGGTTTCAGCCTTATGAAGAGAGATAATTTATGGATTTGTCAAGTTATATGAAGATTTTAAAGGAAAATGCTGGATGATTGACGAAATTAAAAGCTCATGCTGTCATTGGAATCAAGACAGGGAAGATATATTTAAGGAATAGAAACATCTGATATATAATTAATGCCAAAGGTCCTAAATATGCCGATATAAAATTAGGATAGGGTAAGGGAAAGAAGATTAGGATTAAAGGAATTAGGGTAAAAAAAGGAATAACGTGAGGAATGCGGAAATCTCAACCACGAATCATTCCCAATGTAGAACAATTCTCACTACTTCTTTAGATCCAAAATTAGTAAAGAAAAAAGTATATATAAACCTGCATATTATATTTCACGTGGATTGGAATAATAAAAACAGTTTCTTACTTATAAGTAGTAAGAATATTCATATGTAATATGTATTCATTCTATTCATGTTAAAATGGCAAGCTCTTAAAGTGGCTAGAAGACGATTATCCATAATTCCAACTGATTTGGTTGGATGTTTTTTTTCAAGATATATCCGACAATTTTGAATGCAACAGGTAATTATTTTTATTTTTATTAATTTGTTATCATCTAAATAAAATGTATTTACATTATTTAATATCTGCCTATTCATAATTGACATAGGGAGTTAAGAAGGGTATATAATAGAATGTTAGTAGCAAGTTGATACTATATTAGAAGACAAAAAGATGATTCATTCTTGTATAAACAAATAATTACCATATCAGATTATCAAGAAATAGTAATGAAATAGACTTTAGAGTATATTCTTAGGACAGACCTGGGTATTAATAGAATTATATGAAGGATTTGGGTAGGCATATGGCATGATTGGTACCTCTCGGCAAATGAGTCCGTTCTGTACTGGTCGTGTAGTATGATTAGTGGTAGAAACTCGGAGGTCTATATGGCTTATCGGGGACCCAATAATGTAAAAACACCTATAGAATTATATGTGACATTTATATAAAAATGTTACACAAATTTTTTTACTCAACTTTTCATCTATGGAAATAAAGAATATTTGTAATTGAATTAAAATCATTGTTGGTTTACATATTGCGGGTTCAAGTATGGAATAAATGGGTTATGAATTTGAATTTTAGCTTGTAATGGTAAAGGATAAATGCAATGCATAATGCATATACGTCAAATTTCCATTGCTAAATTACACAAAAAAATATCCATTAATCGATAAATAAATTGATAATTAAGCTATAATAATTCATGAATAAGATTTCGCGTAAAACGAAGAGCAATAATACGAGCAAGAATTCGAAAGAAAAATTTCATTGAAATAAAATATTCGAGGCAGATATTTCTGGGATCAAATCTTGAAATTTTTATTTGCCGGCGCATTCTTTTCTAAATCTAATTTGTTAATAATTTAAAATTTATCACTTGTTTTTTTTTATGAAATAGTACGTACGTTATGTACGTCACTACTTCAGAAACAATTACGCAGAATATAGTTTAAACATTATTAACAAATTTCCATTTTGAAGCCGAAATCAAACAAGAATATTCATATTAGCGGTTATGTAACTTATTTTTAAAGATTCTTTTTACACATTAATCCGTATATGAAATTATTATTATTAATAATTAGAGATAAAGAACAAGTATAAAAGAATGTTCAAGTTTTATGACAAATAAAAAAAAACTTGGTTTACGAATTTTGAAATTTTGAAGAAAAAAAAAACATCAAACGTTTGCACATATTTTATATGTAACCTAACAGCTAATAATTAATTGGTAATTCATCTCTAACAAATACTTTTTAATCACAAACGATCAACGTGTTGTTATTTTACTTATTAAAATTCTAAAGTATTTTTTTATTATAATTTTATAAATTGATCAATATTGATTGTATCAAAATCAAAATATACAGGTATATATATACATGATAATAATGAAAAAAGGTTTCAAGCAAAAATTAGAAAAATATGAAATGAAATACTCCTATAAGATTATACTACTATGCAATGCAACAGTTGTCTTTACCAGCACAACAACAAAAAGAAATTATGAGTGCAGCAATAACCAAAAAGAACGCTACAGCAGGAGATATCCACATTATTAATATATTTGCTGCTCTTACTTGACATGCGGTACGAATTAAAGGTGATGTATAAGGATAATTTGCAGGACAAAAAAATGGAATATCTCCCATTTCATCTTTTGTAAAAATAGTATATAAAACTAAAAAAAAAAATTAAGTTAATAAATTACCAAGATCAAGATACTGTATACATATAAATAACTGTCATATTAACTTACTCATGATTGCTAAGGAAACTAGAGTTCCACTTAAATAAGTATAATTCAAATAGGTAGGTTAATTATATTTATCGCTTTTTAGATCAAAAATATATAATTAATATAAATACCTTATTCCATAATGATAATTATTATTATTTTCATCACTTTTAGTAGAATGACAGCAGTAGAAACCACTCACTACGAAAAATTAGTAAACAATTATTAAAATTTCAAAAAATGTTATTTTATTTAAATTAATAACTTACTGCCTAAGACGAGCGCGGTTAGATATCTGTTTTTTATAAGATCGATAACTTCAATAAATAAATCATTTCAAATTATAAAATACATATAATATATTTTATTACTTACACATAATCCATAGGATGTAGTTTTAATTCGCCATTTGTCTGGTTAAAAAGGGCGATTTTCGCAACCTCTGATTTTTTTTTTTTAAAAAAAAAAATTATGAATATTTTATCGAACCATACCGATCAAATAGATATTTTTTTCCGCTGAAAAGAAACGTTTTATCAATGAGTACTCACCTAGTGAAAAAGAAGCTAGACTAGCGAAGGATAAGATAAGTAAAATTATTGCTAAGAAACAAACGCCAAGTTTTGCAAAAAAATTCATATCGGAAAATATTATTTTTTTTTAAAAAAAATTTTTGTAATTTTTTATCCGTTTGTAAAGTCCTTTCCTTTAAATAATCGTTTTTCTTTTGTTCTTTGTATGAAAATTGTATATGGAAATAATGCACGAATAAAAAAAACGGCGAGGATGACCAAAAAAGTAGAATCAGTTAATGGTCAACATGTATATATATATCACATGATATGATCAACAATTATTTTAAAAAATAATGATTAACGAATAAATTCGGTATTTAAAGAAAAATTTGTATTGTTAAAAAAAAAATAATACGGTCCTTGTTGCATAAAGTTATTTTTTCTTTTTATATCTACTGACTTTTAAACCATGGATTTTCGTAATAATTAACCGCACATAATAATTCAAGTCATTATACCTGATTTATATTTAAAAAAGAAAATTGGCAAAGTTAAAATATTCCTGATTAATGATTGATTGATTGACAATTTAATCCATTTAATCCAAAGTCATATGCAAATTTACGCCCAAATTAAATAAAATATAAGGAGAATAATTTTAACGAGTTATAATTTAAAATATGTCTATGACGTAATAAAGTGATGGACAATTTTGTAATTATTTAAAATAGCGTAATAATTACAAAGAAAAAGTTTATAATAGTCCAAGTTTTGAACTTTAATCCTTCTTTGTTATTATTTGCATGCATTAAAAAAACAAAAAAAAAGTCTTTTTCTCAATAACAGAGTATTTATATCCGTTTTTCTCATATAAATATCTAACCTGTTTTGTATTAGCTGAAAAATATAATTAAGTAATTAAAGAACCGAAATTAACCCTTATACAGTATATACTGTAATTATCCTTCAAATGTACTGTATTTCCTTTCACATGATTTTACTTTTTGTATCAAAAACTCCTGTGTAGCGATAAATAACTCTATTCGTAAAAATACGAGTTGATTATTGTCCGCATCATTATGTCCTATTATGTCTCCTAAAAAGGACTTATTTTAGTAATTTTGCTAACTATGGTTATTCAGAAACTTCCGTTTATCAGCCAAGATAAGTAAGAGCAAGATAGAAAAAATCTTTCGATGCTTACAACGTAATCACAGATGTTTTGATATTATTGTAGAGAAAATTGATGCGTTATATTCTGGGATTAAAGGTCACGAAATGATGTTTGCTGCATTATCTCTTGCGGATATGTTTGAGACGGATCATCTAAGAGCTCAAAGATGCTATCAATCGAACGTTATATCAAGTTGATATTGATCTCGCAGCAAACAATCGACCAACATCTATATGTATTGAGATCAATTATTTTTTTCGTATTAATTTTATAGTATACAGCCAACTAAAGTACAAAGAAAGCAAAGCAAAGTATTATTGAGGAAGAAAATGAAGAAATTACTTGTAATCAAGAATGATTAGAATAAAATTGAAGGAAATTTCTCACACTCATATTTGACTTACTCTACTAGTTCAGTAATATTAATATTTGTTAGCTTTTAGCTATTATTTGTAATTGTATTTAAAAATGTAAATTTGACAAATCAATATTTTTATAAGAATAATATTAAATTAAAGCAGAATTGTTTTTGTGAACGTTGGAAATATTCTTCAAAAATGAGTATCTTGCTTCTATAAGCAATTTTGAACACAAATTATTATTCAAATTATTTAGTTGTTAATTGCCCTATTATTTAATTAATTACAAGAAATTAAAACAACACGAATGCACTGTGCACGTGTAATAAATATAGTTATGCGATATGTTTAATAGGTGTAAATACACGAAAAGAACGATAAAGAACCTTCTTCAGTTTATGGTAAATGGACAATGTTATACAGTCAGACAGGGACTGGAATCGATTAATCGAAAATTGACAAAACATAGTAAAATCGATTATCGAGAACCGATTTTCAGCAATTTTTTACATATAAGTTAAGTTAAACCTGACTCCAAAGTAATTTTCCATGCCGGTCAAGTGCTGATTATTTTTGCTGAAATTAGAAACTGATTTAAAGTCAGGTTGGTCGTCTATAAAGAAAAATCTTGAAAAAGATTCGATTTTCGATCCAATCCCACCCAAGCCAGTCATAAGGAATACTGCGGCGATCAATAGCTACTAATGTCTAAAAATATCGATCATTAAAATTCCGCGTTTTCTTAATTGGTTAACGAATGATTATTCTAAAAAAATTATATTGTATTGTTTTAAAAAATAATACAAATAAAGATCTCCTTTTTTGCATGATATGATTATTTTCTTTTTATATCCTTTATATCGGCCATAATAAAATAAAAATCGGTAAAAAGTTAAAATTTTTCTTTTTTAATACTTATAACTAGTCCAAATTCATATGTATTTTACAAATTTACGCCGATCAACATATTTCCATATAAAATATTTATGACGTATTGTTCCAAACAAACCATTATAAGACTTTCTTTGTTATTTGAAAATAATTCTTACGCTATTTACGCTATTTGAATATTTACCTGCATTTCCTCACTTTTTCTTTGTTATTTGCATGCATGAAATGCATAAAGTTTGACAACTCGAAAAAAAATTTTTTTTTCCCAATTTGTACTTATACTCTTCGCTTAACAATTCTAACAATTCAAAGTTCTAACCTATTCCGAATTAGTTAGATATTTAAATAAGGTAATAAAGGATTTAGTATGAAACAATTTCGTAGCCCAAGTGCCCAACAAGCGAGCCCATACATAGGTAAACGCGTGATTTAGTCGTGTGATTTAGTTGCATGATTTATGTTATGAACTTTATGTCCAATTTAGGCCAATCAAACAAGTCACTTGAACAATTTTAAATATTCTTACTTGAAATGGCAAATGACGGGTCATTCCACTTCTCAAATGACAAATGACCCGAGCCCACATCCCTCACTTTCATAAGGGGAGGACAGTAGCTAAAATATTATTTTCTCACAACCTAATTCCAGCCAAAATGTGTAATGCCGGCCATTTCGTTAAATTTTTATGGTTACTCTGGGAGCATCCTAAACGTACAGTAGGGGTGTACAATAGTTGTACAATATTAAAATACAAACTGGCCCGAGTTTAGGAGTTATGCACTTGCACGTGATAGCGTTACCGTTAACTCGTACTGTACATTAATATCGTACACCCCCACTGTATATTAAGGAATCCCGACTCAATTAAATATTTTATTAATTTTTTTCCTGCCCACTTTTTTAATTATCTTAATTCTGGTCAGAATTATTTAGGAAATTATCTTTAATCTCGGTTCTTGACCGGAATTATGTTAAACTGATTAACGTGACCAGTGATTCACGTGAAGTAATCTAGTAATTTTATCGAATGTACGAGTTTACGAAATACATTCGTAAATTAATGAATAACAAGGGACAATAGAATCACGTGCTAACAGCCTGCAGCAAGATTTCATAGGTAATAATTACATCATAATAAACTATTTTGTACAACATAATAAACTATTTATACTATACAATCCATTATAAGCCACTTTAGGCCATTTCTTTCTTGCAGCAGTCCACACTTGAGATTCAAATGACTCTAACATACCTGATAATCAGGACAACTTAAATAATAATAAAACCGGTAACCATAATGTTGATAATGTTCAAGAAGATACCTTGGAAGATTTTGAACCAGTATTAATAATATACATCAACGCTTCGATGAGCGGTTAAGGTGCAACACAGAATAACATTATAATCCACAGCAACTGGAATCAGGCAGAATGTCAGCTGCACATCAACCATCTTAAAATGAAAGCAATACACTTTGCTCTTCGCTCATTCAAACAGATCATGAATCAAGCTGTTCTTATACGAACAGACAATATCACATGTGTAGCGTATATAAACCACCAAGGGGGCACAATGTCAGCAGACTTATCAAAGAGCACAAAGGAGTTGTAGAATTTATGCTTAGCACGAAACATAAACCTGCAAGCAGAACATATACCCAGAATCCAGAATGTGGAAGCGGATCAGGTATCTCAGATGAAGAAAGACAGGAATGATTGGATGCTACACCCGAAAATATTTTTATGGATAAATGATTTATGGGGTCCGTTTTGAGTAGATCTGTTCGCGAACAGGACGAACACTCAGTTACCGTGGTATTACGCATGGACACCAGATCCATTTGCAGAAGTAGTGGATGCATTTCGACAGGCATGAAAGACAACGGGTCTATGAGCCAATTTGCCCTGGATTTTTATTCTGCGCGTCCTAGTGAAATTGATACGGGAAAAGACTTCTCTAACTCTTCTAGTCCCATATTGGAAATCAGCCCTATGGTTTCCACTATTGATCGATCTTCTTATAGCCCCTCCAGTAATACTCACAGGACAGGATCTATTTCTACCGACACAACCAGATCAATCATACCCACTGAGGAATCCGAAATGGAAAATACTCGTGTGCAACTTATCCAGATATGATATGAAGACAAAGGCTTTTCAAAGAAAGCTATCAACTTATTCATATCAGCATTGGATAAAAACTCTTCAAGAACGATGTCCTCAAATCTCAGAACATGGATTTCTTGGTGTCAACTCAACAACTGCGATCCCGTTACTTGCCCTGTAGAAAAGATTTGTGATTTCCTGGTAGATATATTAACACGTGAAAAATCTTTCAACATGATCGCAGGATACAGAATAGCAATTTCCGAGGCACATGAATTAGTTGATGGTGTATTGGTTGGCACTCATCCCGATATATCGTGGACGATGCATGCCATACATTCGGAGAATCCTCCTCCTGTGAAATCAGATGACCTGATAGATATAATACCATCACTAGATTATATAAGAAGTCTGGAAGATAACAGTACAATGTTAATACGGAATTTGACCGTTAAAACTTCATTTTTAATAGCACTAGTTACTGCTTCTAGACCTTTAGATTTAAAAAGGATTGATCTGTTCACGCTCAAGATAACACGTAATTCTATTACTTTGGAATGTATTAAACCAAAAGAATATAACATAGCAAAAGCTCATTCTTTATCATCTACAAAATCTCCGTGCAAAAGTTTTACATTGGGAATTATAATGATGAATGTCTATGTCCATATAGTGCTTTTATCACTTTGATTGACAGGACACGACAGTGGCGTGATACTGAAGATAAAAAGAAATCATTGTTTTTAATTACCAGAGAACCTTACTCACCTGCTGCTACGGATACGATCGCTGGTTGGATTAAGACTGTTTACAGAAATCTTCACCCACCTCGTCGGCAAGAGATATACGGACTCTTTCTGCCTTTTTTTTGCAGAATTCTGGAGCTGACTTAGCCTCCATCTTAGCCTTAGGAAATTGGTCCAGCAATTCGACTTACCAGCGGTTTTACCAAAGAGGAATTAAACTGATGTTATTAGAAAGGAATCGTACTTCATCTTTAATTTTAGACAAAGCTACTAATGATTAAGGTTTTCTCTGCAGTAGCATGTGATTCTATTGTCCCACAGTTATGAGATTAATTTTATCGAATGTACGAGTTTATGAAATACATTTGTAAATTAATGAATAACAAGGGACAATAGAATCACGTTGTGCCCCCCATGTAGTTGTATTAACATTACCCATCCTATTGTTTAAGTTACGGCCTAAAGTGGCTTATAATGGATTGTATAGTATAAATAGTTTATTATGTTGTACAAAATAGTTTATTATGATGTAATTATTACCTATGAAATCTTGCTGCAATAAAGATCAGGCCGTTAGCATGTGATTCTATTGTCCCACAGTTATGAGATTAATTTCTTAATTTGTGATCATATACTATCCTAAATTGTAGTGACAAAATATATTTTTCTTTTACATTTCTAAAAAATTATTAATAAACATGCCAAACTTGATTAATATAATTATGATTTTTATTACTGTACTATATAGTTTATATTCCGTGTTGATAGATGAAGTCCAATTATCGAGGTTCTCCACTAATCTAAAATTGTAAAGAAATTCTAAGTAGGTTTTAGATCAATAAGTTAGTTATTATTTATTTTACTTTAATGTAGCTTTAGTACATTTTTATTTTATAACTATTGAGTATTTTCTACCACTAGTGATATACTTATCTATTAGATAATAAAGTATATATTTAGGTGAGTATCATGATCTCTATCTTAAGACTGACGTACTTAGTCTAGCAGATGTGAACTAAATTCCAAGAGATATGTATGCAATATTATGAGCTTGATCCCAGTCATTATGTCTCTGCCCATTCTTATCCTGGGATGTTATGCTTAAGATGACAGGAGTTAAGATCAAGCTATTCACAGAAATGGCTATGCATGATTTCATCAAAAAAGCTAAGCGTGTGGGTATATCTATAGATTGTCAACGATATTTTAAGGCCAATAATCTCAAGATGGGTAAGAAATTTAACCCATCCAACCCCACAACCTGGATCTTATATGTCGATGTGAACAATCTTTATAGCTAATTCTTACCTATTGGAGGATATGAATGGCTCACTAGTCGGGAATATTTACTTAAGAATCCCGATAAGCAAAAGTAATATCTTGAATATATTCTCAATACCAGATCAGATGTTAGGCGTGGGTATTTCCCAAATATTAAGGCACATTTCCCCTAAAGACCCATGACTATTTGAGAGACTTGCCTCCAGCTGTTGAAAATGTCACAGTAGAAAAGATTGGCTAAGTCCTTATAACGCAAAACTTGTGGAACAATTAGATGGTGGGCACTTCTCTGCAATAGAAAAGTTAGTTCCCACCTTGGTCTACGAAAAGATTATGTTATCCACTACCAAGAGCTCCAATACTATGTAAAATTAGGCATGGTGGTGGATGAAGTTTCTAATATCCTTTCATTTGACCAGACTAACTGGCTTGCGCCATATATTACATTTAATACTGAGAAACGTCAGGGGGTTAAGAATGCCTTCAAAAAAGACTTCTTCAAGCTTATGAATAACTCAGTATATGGCAAGACTATAGAAAATGTTTGCAAATACCAGGATGTCAAGATTATGAAGAATAATGAG
The DNA here is from genome assembly GCA_003833135.1 of Oehlia diaphana. NCBI lineage: Eukaryota > Fungi > Glomeromycota > Glomeromycetes > Glomerales > Glomeraceae > Oehlia > Oehlia diaphana. The sequence goes on along the minus strand of QZLH01000369.1, from coordinate 56,183 downwards.
CGGGATGAAAAAGGCTTACTTGAAAAAGGTTCGCAAGCCATCTTTCAAGTATGCTAGACTGCTTGGACCTACATTAGTAGGTGCACATATGGGAAAGGCCAGCGTAACTCTCAACAAGCCCATCATATTGGTGCATCTGTCCTAGGACTCAGCAAGCTCTTGATGTACCGCTTCTGGTACAGCTATGTGAAAGGAAAATATGGGAGTAAGGCTAGGCTAGGATATATGGACACCGACTCCTTCATATACCACGTAGAGACTGAAGATATCTATAGAGACATGGCTGAGTGACCCAACCTTTTTGACCTTAATGATTCTAAGACTATTGGGCTTTTCAAGGATGAGACCCCAAACAATGTTATCATAGAATCTTATCATATCCGAGCCAAGTCTTACCACTATGTCTTAGCAGATAAGACCAAGAATTCTAGAAATAAAGGAGTTAGCAAAAAGGGTATGGCTGATATGGCTATGGATTCATATATGTCAGCTTTAGAAGGGTCCTTGCTAGATGAACCGGTAGATATGTCATCAATGACAGAACAAGAGGCTAGAGACTTGGCTATGCGATCTGAGGCAGATCCTATGACATTAGTATATCAGGACTGTCTCTTTGGTAAGGAAGTATTCTATGCAAAAAATGTAGGTATCCGATCAAAGGATCACATATTATCTCTAGTCAAGTCTGAGAAAAAGGTACTCTGTCCTATAGATACTAAGTGCTGGATATTATCAAATGGAATATCAACTTTACCATATAATCATTGGCGCAATATGATTTATAAGAATATGGTCAAAGATGGTATATCCCATAAAGAGGCCAAAAAAAGAGCTATAAGGGCAAGCTCCCAGAGAAATATCAAAACGAATATATGTCTAACATATCCAGTTACCAGCAATAAGCTAGACTTGTGAGCGATTTGGACCAGCCAAGTTACAGAGTTTACATAATTATTATTAGATTTTTTATCCGATGAAATAAATATTCAGTTATTTTTTCCTGGGATATAGAAAATGTTTCTAAAAATCATTACACAGATTCGAAAAAAAAAAAGAAATAGTCTATTGTGAATATCAAAGAGTCTATTATAGCATTGGAACGTGATGTAACTAAAATACATCAAAATCTTAAAACAATTGCCGAGAAATCTATTATTTATATAAAGCTATGCCACCCGAAGATTTCGAAAAAATGTTAAGAAGTGATATAGACGAAATGTCCCTTATTTCTCATATTCATTCAGAAAAAGAAATACAATCTTCGTGAAAAATAATTAATCAGTTATTTCTTACGAGTTTTTTTCTAGCGCAATAAATATTCAGTTAGTAGCTAATAGAGCGGAAGGACTTGGCTAGTCTACAAAATTCATTCTCAGTATTTGACATAAAGTTATAGGACCGGCAAACCCTGGCCAGTCTAAGAAATTCATCCCTTATATCATATTGGGATAAGATATCCTGATAGTACCCATTTACTTCATGGTTATATTTTAAATAATATTGTGTACGACGACTTGTAAAATAACATATAAGTCGTTTTTTATTATGAAGTAGTTGTCTTCTACCATAGCGAGAAGAATTTAAGAAACCTTTATGATTATATAGCATAGAAAGAGAAATAGTCTTTGCATATAATCGATTAAGAATATTTCTCCATATCTCACTCACCTTGCAATAGTTAACAATTTCAGTAATATTGAGGTGATTATCATATATGTGAAAAATAATATTATCACGAATGCCAGGAATCTTAATAAATTCTGCTTTTCTTTTTCCAGAATAATATACAAGGACACGGTCTTCCATTGGCAGTTCACTCTGGTGCAACTCCTATAAAGATCTTTCCTACGTACTAAGAAAGGCAAAAATAATTTCAAGTAGCTCGGGTATTTCTAGGGTATGATGCATATTCATTATTAATATTTATTTTTAATACTGATCCGAGAAAAATTGAACCGGATATTTTTTTCTAGAAATAATCGGCTACTAATAATCCCACGCAGTATTTGCCATTATGCAATCCGGCCAAATATGAGCACATATATGATAAGGCAACTGGCTTTATCACTGTCAAGAATATAAAGGAATAGCGTGTTTGATTATCCCGAACTGTGCGAATATCTGGGAACCCGAACCAGTCCGGAGCAGTGATCAACTAAATATTGCACAATTTTATTTTTTCTTCCCAATAGTTAGACTAACTTCCGCAGTACCGAAGGTAAGAATGGAAAGCGAGCGCCAAGCCGAAAGGATCCCAGAGGGACCAAGCGAAAAAGATTTTATCCAATAATTTACCTAGCGATCCGGAGGAGCTAACCAAAGTATTTGAGAAAAAATTGGAGGGACTAGAAAACCTTGTAAAATTGTTTAAAAGCGATGTTAGTAAAATGTTTGATATTTCCGATCCCAGCAGATCGATTAATGCTAGTCCAGAGAAATGATCATCATCTCGGAAGAATTGCTGAGACATGCACTGCGCCTTCGGCCAAATTGTGCGACAAAATAAATGATCACACGGGCAGGTCTGTGCGACAGGGAAATTTCTCACATATCAAGTGAAAAAGAAATTACTTTTCTTATTTTTTTCCCCAAACAAACATGAAAAAAATGTGAAAGAAGGTCTAGTTTCAACACAGGACCTACCCTATAAGTTAATAGTGCCGACAAAAGCATATGTTATGAAAGGCTGAGGGACTCGCATTTTCGAGATCGCCAGGCGTAAAGCCAACTATATGTCTTGCAAGGTAGATCTAAGGTATGAAGATTCCATTTGCATGTGCTTTCAAAGAACTCTTGGCATCAGACGATAATACTAATTACGCCTCATACCTCCTTATCTTTTTCCCAGCAAGATATAAAGCATGTAGAGGTATGTGGAAGTTCTGCCAACTTTCTGCAAAAAACTTTCTCAGAGAAAATAACGCAAAATAAGGTATGTATATGCCAGAAGTTATGTATGTATGGGAGGGTCCCTCTGAGACCGAGCGAGTTTCTCACTATGGGCTCTGTATTTAGGAAACGAAAAAAATGGCCAATATTATTGACTTCAGGTTTAAAGTTCATGATAAATCAGATGATGAAATCTTCAAAATAGCCTGGCAAACATTGGTCAAAGACGCCATACCCACTATTAAAAAAGGAATGGCAACACTTTATGAGCAGGTTCCTGATGAGATTAAGCTTTTACGTGGATAACCCAAAAGGGCCGGGAAAAGAGTTGAAACAAGATGATATGATTTCTAAGCATTTTAATATCGATCATATTGAAGAGGGTCTCATCTACATATACCCGGTCCCAAAGCCCAAAGGGGTCCCCCAGTAGTTAGATTTTTTATCTATATTTCATTATCATGTAGCGATATAGTCGCAATTTTATGTATTGTAGGCCAACGTTTTTTTTTTTCATAAATAAAGTATTATTATTTTATCGGTACATGAGAAACGGGTCACGTGTAATGATGCAATGCCTGTGCTACATAAAAACCCGGAAAGTAACACTATTTTTTTGTCCGAGCCTAATAACCATATAAAAGCGCTATGACCTCAACAGCTGAACACGACTCTTACTTAGTTGAGAACTGGGATACAGAAACCCTTATCGATTTTTTAAAAGAGCAGAACCTAAAGCTCGAGAAAAAGCACTTCGACATTCTTCGGGAAGAAGAAATTAACGGTCTCTCCTTTCTCGACTTGACTAGAGAAGACTTTGAGCGTTATGGATTTAAAGGTGGTCCAGCAACGCTTCTCGCAAAAGAGGTCCAGACCCTCAAAGAAAAGCCGAAGCGTGCGTTCTCCTCGTACAAGAGTTTGAGTGAGGTGTTAACAAAATACGGTATTGACTCCAATGGTACGGCACTATCCCGCTTTTTTCACTGCAGTCGTATGAGATAGAGTATACTAACGAGCATTTCAAGCAATGTATGGCGGAAATAATAGTCAGGCTGAAAAATCACGGAACTTTGGTTGTGGATAGCTTGGAAGCCATGCGCAATGAGTACGTTGTGGCCATTCTTCATTCCGCAATAAATATAACCAGGGATGTCACAGGGAAAGAATTAAGTATGAGGCCTGAATACGAAATAATAGGTGAAGAAAGCTCTGGGCGGGTTGATTATTCGATCAAGGTGAGTGATGCATGTTCGCACTTTTTTATATGTTATATTAGCCATACTAACGCCATACTTTATTCTTCCTCCGGTCAGGATGCCGAGAACCTTATTTGCATTACGGAGGACAAACCACAGCGGAATGTAATCGAAGGCTTCGCTCAGAATATCAAACAGCTCGAGAGTTCGTATGAAACGAACAAGAGAAAGCGAAAGCGGAATGATGATGGGGATGACTACGATTATCTCTATGGTATAGTGACAACAGCTCGAGACTGGCACTTCCTGCTCTATACTCCCGGAAGAATTTCACAAGGAAGCAAGCTTCCGTTAAGCATCGAATTTTCCGAAGATGCTTTGGATAAAAAGTCAGCGGAATATCAAACGCTGTGTAATGGTGTGAAAAGGGTTTTAAGTGTGGTGGTAGGGATAATAAAGGATAGGGCATGTGCGGAGGAAGAACCTGATAGGAAGAGGGCGAGAGTAGAGGGGTATCTAACGAAAAAATAATCGGCTATTTGCATGTATATTAGCCTAGACGTCATGTATCATGAGTAATATCCCTAACTTTTGTATTTATTTTTATCTTGTATTAATAAAAAAAAATTGAATTTTGCAGGTATATATGATTAGCGAAAAAAATATATAGTCATGGAACTGCCATTCCAAGGCTATAAACAAATTCATCTGTATCTAATAACATTTTAATAAACATTCGTGCTAGAGCTAGTATTTGTCCTGGCCCTAAAACATTCGTCTTGGTGAGTATAAAGCACCTGGTTTGTGCTTTGAAAGGACTAAATCTGGGTGATGGGGGAATTTCATGAGCGCGTCATTCCTCCAAGTTTTCATCTCTTCTTGCTCCCAAGTTAATCCTATTAGTGTGAACAAGTTATCACTGGAATGATTCATTCGGGTTAGATTTTGAAGTGAGGATCGTTTATTTTTTTCCAGGGTAAATAAACTCATTCCTCCTACAACAGCAGATTCTACACTAATAGGAAAATTTTTACGAATATCCGCTCTACTCGTTAAAATAGATAGAGGTGGAATTAAAGCTGGGTGGTAGAAGTCTACTAAAGGGTCCAATTCGAATTCACCAACATACATAGTCCCAATATCTTCTAAATAATCCGAAAGTCTATCAGCATATTTATAACCTTCACGAATCAACTTCCGGAATAGCTTTCCTTTTGGGTTGATCCATCGGTCTGACAAAATATTGAGTACTGTTTTTTGTGTATCCATAGTAATGTAAGTAGTATGCTGTTGTATATGATTGATCGTTTATGATATACTTTTTCCACCACAGTTCAATTCGGATTTTTTCATAATTTGAAATCAGATTTTTATAATGGAGGTGAAGAAAGAATATAATCTAAATACTTTAGATGGATTGTATAACCTGTCCCCATATCAAAAGGAATGGGAGCGCTTGTGGCCGAGTCTGCACCCACTTGGCAGGATGTTCGCTCCACTGGAAATCGGATGCAAATAATATGCTAAAATCTCTATGTAGAATATGCGATAAACATTATCTTATAAGGGCTATTGCTCCAAGCATGCCAAAAAAATTTATCGTCATCTCAAAAGAGATAAACAACAAATAAGTTTGTCATAATGGTGATGCCTACTTGTATGATGGTCATTTACTTTAATAAACCCATATTAATAAAAATTTTTTTGGCAAATTTCAGCCGGAGGCCCCAGCCCCCTTTGGGCTAATTGATAATAATGATTATATGCTCAAACGTCCTGAAAGATCTTTGTTCAAGAAGAATTAATGGTTATTCCCTTTGATACAGAATTGCCTCCCCAGTGGGTGCTTACCAATTAACAAATTAAGGAAATCTTCTGCTTCCTCATTAATTTTGGCTTCTGTAACGAAATAATTCTTAGCTAATTTATAATATAACTTATATAGTTCCATAATGGAATTAAGAATCTTTGGATCTTTTCCATAATATGATTTGTAGTCATCCATAATTTGATGATATTTATCTTTATTAGGGAATATAGTTTGGGCTAACTTTAATACGTATTCTTCAGGATCTTCTGCTTGGCGTAATTTCTTAACTCTCTCTTTATAATTTTGCATGAATTTGCCATCCTTTGGCCTTCTATAATAGAGTTCTGCCTTGATTATGTTTATTAATGCCTCCTCAATTTTCTAGAAGATGGGCTTTGTTTCAGCTAATTGAATTTGTATACTCATTGTGAAAGTGTTGCTATCCTGGTGCTTGTATTAATATTACTAAATCTTTTGTTTAAAATAAAATATTTATTTCTTGTTACTATGATAGGCGAATATTCTTACAACTATTTACTCAGAACTGAAGGTGTCTGTGAACGGACCTGCCATCGGCCTGAAGGGTGTCATGAACATTGGAAAGCTAGAAAGCGTTTTCTTTGTAGTGTATGTTGCAAGCTGACTAGCTTTGAACTCGGCCTTTGTAGAAAGCATGCTAATAGTTATTATGTGACCCAGTATGTTGATAGGCTTTGGGATAAGGCTTTGGGTATCATTTAGAAGACATATTAGGGTTAGACTTTATAGGTTAGAAGACTTAGAGGGTGAGACTTAGAAGTGGAACATATATATCTTGTATACTAAAAAATTTACACCTAGCCCAAATTTTTTACACCTGAGGTGAGACTCCTTTGTCCTAATGTTTGTGTAAATGAAAATGGCACTAGAAATGGTTTCCTGTATATCAAGAAATTAATGGTAAGCTAAAACATGATCTATATCTTTTTAACTTTGATTTCGAATACAGGAAAACTTTACACCTTAGGTGTAAATTTTTCTCTTTGATAATATTAATGAATTAGCTTTAGAATTAACTCTAGGATAACATAAAAAAATGGTATGCTAATTATGCTTGATTGGTCAAACCACGAGCACACTCAGACACTTCAATTCTCAGTGCTCAGGGTTCTTTTCAAGTACAAGCAGTATAGCATACTTTTTTCGTTATATTATTTGGAATTAAAAGAGGCCAGCACGTTAACAAAGATGGTGTACATCATGATCTTGGAAATTTAAAATTTGGATAAGGAGGTATGTTAACAGGATTTAAGCCTAGCTCGATTTTAAGCTTGAATTCAATATTGGATTTCGATATGTTTCCTGGTCTTGTAAATTAATTTGAGGTTTAATAAAGTTTTCAAAAATTCATATATTGAGAAAGTGGTCAGAAGGTCACACACTTTTGTATACCTATTCAGAAATTTTGTCCCAGAACCCCAATTTGACCTATATACAGTTAAAGAATGAAATTTATTAATATTCGCTATTTACAATGTTATTGTTATCAGTTATTGTTATTGTTACTGTTAATTGTTCGCTATTTATAGTACCATTATTAAGTTTTATTTTACCGTTCAATTATTTATAGCTAAAGGATAAAATTTTCATAATTAAGGAACTTTTACCAAACCCTTATCCACAGTTGATCCAAGACGGAAATCCCAATGCCCAGACATATGATCGGGAAGTGAGAATCCCTGGAATTGTATATTCAATGAGTATGTACATTTCCTCTTCCAGCTTTTCGCACGCAAACTTGCCCTCGCCGTCTCGCTCTGGTAATAAATGATTCTGAGTCTTTATAATCACATTTCTGGTGATCGAAAATGCTTGCTCTGATGCAATGCCCATTGCTTGTATTGTTAGATAGTCTCGAGCCATCTTACTTAAAACTGGAAACTCATTTAAATGAGCTTACCACCACAAAAGAGGCTCAGCTTCTTCATCAACTGATTGTTCAAAATAATGACTTAACTCTGTTTCTATTTCCATTTCCAGTTCTGAAGTTAAAATTTCATTTCGTCCATGGGTACTGCATTATTTTGAAGTAATGTGAAATATTGTCGATTTCTTTTAGTAATTGGAGTAAGTGGAGCCGAATTTCTAGGTAAATGTTGGGTATGAAGTCGCAGATAATTTGGTGGCTCTGTCCAGAAGCTCAATGAGAAGTAAAGTGTCCTATTGGAAAGCAATATTATAAAATAACAAAAAACAACTATACGTTTCATTAACTTACATTAATTGCAATCCAATTGATCATCATCGTCAGGACAAAGAGTAAGCATTTCAGCATATAATAACTTGAATTCCAGCGTGTCTCAATATCCAAGATAGGCTTGAGGTATTTGATATTTTTTAAATTACAAAAGGCACGAAGTGAATGAGTTGAATTCTTAATAATACTTGTTATTTTGCATGCTTTTATAACGGATTTATTGACTGTTTCCAACCCTTTTATCACTCCTAGATTTAGTACATGTGCCGCACAATGGTAGTGCGAAAAAGTCATCAAAGAAAAATCGGCATCAAAAGCACAATTTCTCTTCCACAAGCTAGCATTGCAGAATCGTTATCATTCGTGAGTGCAATAATTCTGTCAAAAATAGTGAATTTTCCTAAGACGCATATGATTTCTTGGGCGATATTCACACCAGAATGCCTAATTGCAAAAGGAATAATATCGAGAAGAAATTACAGTTTCCAATCAGAATCTACGTAGTGAATAGTCAGTCCCAAAAAAGCTTCTCAATTTACAGTAGAAGTCCACATATCAGTCATTAACGAGAACTTCCCTGTAACTTGCTGAAGTTTATCAATAATTTCCTTTCTTTGTATTGATAATTAAACCTATTTAAATAAAAATAGTTGGACATTATTTTATTCACCAGTAAATTTTTTGGGCGCGGATCCTAGGGATTCCAAAAATCTTGTAAATATATCTTGGGTTTTAAGTAAAACGAATGCTAAATGTTTATTGATTTGGACTATACTATTGATAATTATCTTTGGAAATTTAATTTAATTTTTGCGTCTAGGTCTCTAGGTGGAGTTTTTGGTTAGGTAATAATGACGACATCCTCGTATACGACATCATCCTACTTCAAATCACGTGATTCTACCATTATTTCGCGAAACAATTAGTGGAGAATCTTAATCCTTTTATCACACCTGTTCGAAAATCGAAAATTCAGAAATTTGATCTTTCAATATGAGATTTAGAGGCAGATCAGTTAGTAAAATTTCAGTCTTTAGCCTTCATTAGCACATGATCTGAATCACAATTTGTGTAACTTAGCACAACATAACAATTTTCTCACATATATATAGCAAGGCACAATTTCTTCCCAAAACATTTCCTTTTTTTAAATTCTGAATATTGTAAAATGGAATGTAGTATATGCAAAAAACCTACAACTAAATATTGTTCAAGATGCCAAAAAAGGTATTACTGTAGCGCGTTTTGTCAAAAGAAAGACTACACAAATCATAAGATTGACTGTCCCCCGAGATCTGCAGATATTCTTGTTAAGAATGCTAACGAAAATTTGATGCCCACGAATATTGCGGTGCTATATGAATACGGCTTTATCAACTGTATGCAAAAACAGGATAAAACGATGCTTCTAGGCTTGTACATTGGCCTTATAACAATTATAGGTTGTAGTGCGTCACAAATCCATTCATGGTGGGAAAATGGCGAATTATCAATTAAAATCAAAGAGACATATGATGATGGAGGTTTCACTAGCGGATACTACAAATGGTTTTTAAAAAATGAGCATGTATTGCAGGGTTTGCATAAATATGAAGGTGAAAAATCTACTAAATCTATTGCAGATAGATATTATGCAATTGTTAAACCATATCTTTCCGAACAAGATCAAACAGTTCCCATTGAGTCTCTTCCAGAATCGAAGCATAAAATTTTTGCTCTTTACTTAATCATACTCACGGGATGTATTCCGAATATTGAACAAGACATTTGGATCGATTTTGGATTTTGTACTTGTAAAGTTAGTCAAGACCACTTAGGAGAGGAAGAAGAAAAAAGGTTGGGTGAACTGTACCAGGAACTTATTGTTCAAAAGGGTTGCACGATTGATGAATTCAATGATGCTTATGTGTCTGGGTCAGTAGTGGACTTGTTAAAGAGAAAATGTAGCGACTGCAGTTGGCTATCAAAGTGCGGGATAGAGGTTTTTGGATACAAGCAATTTAGACCTAGCGTCTATTCCCTTAAGCAATATGCGTTGGGCGATTCCGTACGTCTCAGCCCTCCTATATGGGCTGATTACGGTTTTATGAATTGTCGTACAGAAGATGAGAAAAGACAACTTAGACAAATGTATACGAAGTTAATCAAACATCCTCAGTTTGATCCACGGGATTTGCACAAGGCCTGCGTGTCGGGAAAAATCTTCAATTATGTCCGCTCCATTCTTCCTAACGAAGTACTGAAACCCTATCTTTTGAAAAACTTATATCCTTTGAAAAAATTCGAATAACAATTATGTACTGCTTTAAATATCATATATGGGACTATGTAATTTTTATATTTTTATATTTATATATTTATTATATCTTTATGTATATATTATTATCAATCTTTTAGTATTCATATTTATATTTATATAATTATTATATTTTATGTATATTCGTTAAATAAACAACCATAGCATTTATTATATTGATATTTTATAGTATGTCCAAAATCCACACCTCATTAGTTGATAAAAGCGCTGATTGGTTCTGATTCTAATTCATTACATCTTAGAATATCTTTCAGACATGGTATATAAAAATAAATATATGAAACGAATTAATAAATTACAGAATTTGTTAGTTCAAACTATTATAATGACATGTAATTAACTTCAGAGTGGTATCTTCATACGAAAAGGGTTTGCAATATGCATAACGTTTTTCTCGTCTCTTAGTTTTGTATTTTCGAATCAACACTCCCGTATGTGAGACTAGGCGGCTTAACAGGTTAGTCTTTTTATCTGTGCATTTGAATACATTTTATCGTTAATATATGTATGTTAATCGGCTTTTTTAATTAAATTTTCGGATCTCAAAGAAATTTAGAAACGCTGCAATGAGTTTGTGGTATGTTAAATGGGATATGTTGAGATAATATTATGACAAAAAAATATAGACGTCCTGTATTAGTCGTTGACGGCTAAATTGTAAAATATTTATCGATCGGACAATGGAAAAATAATTTTAACGTGCTTTGCGCCCTGGCTCATCGTATTTCCGTGATAGGACTAGAGCAATATATTATTAATTAATCATTGGTCTTTTTGCTCGGGCGAAAATTAATAAGGACAATATCAACAATAAAAATCAGAAACCCTTAACTTTGACGATAATAGACCATATAGTTATGGTCCAAATACAATCCGTTGAGAAGAGAATCATGGATGAGGTATTGATCGTTCTGGTTATTTGCGCAACCATTAATTGTATCTACATAGCTTACTAAACAAACTTATTAATGACATTAGTAGTTTCTATCGACTAAAAAGTGACTCGTTGGACGCGTCAATATTTTTTAAGAATGCCATAAATTACGTAAATAACTTAGAAAAACATTTGAAATTTCTTTGATAGACATCACGAGAGTTTTTTTTTAATGACATGATTGTTGATTAATATTTTTAATTCCTCCAAAGAATTTACCAAAAAAAAAAAATTAAAAAAAAAAACACAGTATTTATTTTTCATATTTAACATTTGTACAAAAGAATAAAATTAATTTTGTAAGAATCTTAGTTCTTCAATTACTTTTTTTGAAATTTCAAAGATTTTTTTTCTTTTTTTTTTTGAAAATTTCAAAAAATAAAAGAATACAAAAAAAAAGGAAACTAAAAAACTAATTTTTATTTTTTTTTTTTTTTTAAGAAAAAATTTTTTTTAAAATGTTTTTTTTTGTTATAAAGTATCTAAAAAATATTGATTCGAATAGTTCATGTCGTTAACGCTAGTATATATGCTATACATCGATTCTCTTGCACTACTAAATCTTCTATTTGAATTATTACTATTAATACTACTAAATCTATTCGAGTTACCAGCACTGCTAAACCTATTAGAATAGTTACCGCTATATCTATAATAATTATTGGCACCGCTAAATCTATTTGGATAGTTGGCACCGCTAAATCCGTTAGATCCTCTATATTCGGTAGATGGCCTATTAGGCATATCATTTCTTGTTGGTAGTTCATTGATCGTAGTCAGATTTCTTATTAAAGAGGTCATGGATGTTAGCGTCTGCGGAGTTTGTGGAGTTTGTGGAGTCGGCGGAGTGGGTGGAATGTTTACGGTGGTCCTCTGATCGATCTCTCTAATATTTATTTGTAAATTTTTTGCCCATTGGATATGCTCTCTAATCGTCTTATCTTGTAGAACCACGATTATGATTATACATGCGGTAGCGGTGGCTACGTTTCCCAACACCAATTGAACCCAAAAATTTACTAGTGTTGGTAATAAAAATTGTACTGCACCAGATAATATAAGAAAAACAACAGCTGATATAAGAGAAATGTTCATAATTAACGTTTTTACGGCTGTCCTCCTCTTTCTATATCTTAATCTTTGTTCTCGGCTCCTCCTTTTTATGGCGCTAATTATAAAGCTACCATATAATACAAATTCGATACCAATAAGGCCAAAGGAAATCGATTCAAATATGTAAGTTAACTTAAATATTAGACTAAACCAACTTGCTGTAGTATCTAAAACTAGTAAAGTTTTTATAAGAAAACATATTATAAAAATGAAACTACAAATGCCGAGAACGTATGAAAAAAATCTATTTAAATAAGTTAAAATCCATTTATAATGATGGTTGTGAGTTTCACATATCATGGACGCTGCATTTTTCCACTGAATTTCCAAAATGGTAAAAAATACCATTAACAATAATACTTTTAAATTGGTGATTATTGTCCTGCTAAATAATGACAATCGATCCTCGTAGACGTCTCCAGGATCAACCAATAAGAGTATGATTCCACATATGCAAATGAATGCTATCCCAGGATAACAGTAATATTGGACATGACTTTTGGTAAAACCGCATTTATTATAATGTACTACTAATAAATAAGTTGCTACTATAATGATGATACCATATATTATACTCATTATTATGCTCCATGCAACCCAAGATGGGCTTGTAATCAAACTATACCATTTACCATCTTCTGAAGAAATCTCTGCATGGTCAATCTTATCATTTTCATTTTTTAACCTAGTAACGTCCTCAAATTTTAATAACGTTAAACCAGGTATAGATTCTTTTAATACATTTCTGTCTCCATTGTAAAGTTCCTTTATACCAGGTTCTCCGCCGTTCATTGAAGAAAATATAACAACTTTAGGAACATAAACATATTCATGCTCTTGTTGTTGCCGTTTTCTTAATCCAATAGGAGTATCTGTAGTATCTGTAGCTGTCGGTTTTGCAGTATCTGAGGTCGGTTGTGGTGAATCTGCTGATTGTGAATTTTCGGCTGATTGTGAATTTTCGGTTGATTGTGAATTTTCAGTTGATTGTGAATTTTCAGTTGATTGTGAATTTTCGGTTGATTGTGAATTTTCGGTTGGTTGTGAATTTTCGGTTGGTTGTGGTTGTGAATCCTGGGTTGATTGTGGACCTGTGGTAGCTGTCGGAGTATCTGCCAATATGGTAGGTTTATCAACTGATATTGGTACATCAAAATCGCCGGTATCGTTGTTGTCGTTTTTAGGTGGTATTGAATTAGTTGAACTAGTTCCTTGATCATTTGAATCATTTGAATCACTCTGATCATTAGTCTGATCATTAGTCTGATCGTTTGAATTACTTTGATCGTCTGAATTACTCGGTATGGTTTTAATTGAACTAGATTGTGAATCATCTGGAGTATCTGATAAAGTTGTAACATCCGGAACTGTTATAGGTACATCCAGATCATTATTAACTGGATCTGGATTCTTAGGATTATCATTATTCTTAGCATCATCATTATTATTGTTATTGGGGATACCGTTAACTTTAGCGTTACCATTGTCATTAGCATTATTATTGGGGATAGCGTTATCATTATTAGGGATATCATCATTAGGGATATCATTATTAGGGATATCATCATTAGGGATATCATTATTGGGGATATCATCATTAGGGATATCATTATTAGGGATATCATTATTTTTAGCATCATTATTTTTAGCATCATTATTGTTAGCATCGTTATTTTTAGCATCATTATTTTTAGGATTTGCATTATCGACACCTTTGCCATTCGGGATGTTATTTATGTTATCATCATTATTAATACCTTTTGGATTCTCATCCTGATTTTCTGCGAGTGGCTGCTGTGGTTGAGGATTCTCCACTTCATTATTATTGTCATTGTTGTCGTTGTTGTCATTGTTGTTGTTATCGTTGTTATTATAATTAGGCGGATCATTATTATTATTATTACCTCCTTCTTCTGGAGTCTTATTAGGTGGATAAGGTATATTATTAGCCACCTCTCCATTTTTATTAAGCCTCCAATTATTAGCGATTATAATTTGTGAATATGATTTGCAACCAATATCGTAAGCATCTTGGAATGGTATGACCACAATATCAATTGTCACGTCTGTGGGTAAATTTTTTATTTTACAAGGGTCGTCTTTAACGTCAATAGGTTTTGAGAAGGAAGCTATGAGCAATTTTCCCACAATTGTTCCATAACTTGCTTTATCTATTCCCATAAAGTCTACATTATCATGTGATGTTAATTCATTATTTAATGAGTCATATGTAATTAACTTAGCAGTACTTAATTTTAAAAATAATAGTACTATAAGGAAGAAAGATATTGACTTGTTTCGCGTCGGCGTGAAAAATTGCATAACTAATTAGTTATTAATTGTATTTAATGGATAAGGAAAAAGAATTAATACTTTAATTCTAAAGGGTAAAAGGAAGATTTGTTTAGTATAATATTGAAAATAAAGAATGACAAATTATGGAGCGAAAACAAACAGTTGCTCCAATTCAAAATTTTAAAAAAATTATTACAACATTATATTACATGTAATATTATGATAAATAAATAAAAAAAAAAATGAAAGAAAATGAAAAGAATGGAAGGATGCCTGATGCCTTTATGCTTGATATGATAAAAATGATTGAATTGAGTATATATAACGGAATATATGTGTATGTGTAAAAAAAAAAGAGAAAAAGTGATAAAAAAAAAAAAAATACTTGAATAACAATAAATATCTTATTATATATACGACCAAATAAACAATTGCACTTCTCGTTTTATGCGGTTTATGTTGTGTAATATATTATTTAACCTATAGTTAATTGACATAAATGGAAATTTTCAATAAAAAGTTGCCAAAACCTTGGATACCATTGATACGGTATCGGCAAATAATAAAAACACATGGTTTAATGATACTAAATGAGAATTTTTATGTGAGTCGATTGGTGACAAATTTTTTTTTAAAAAAAAAGAGCATTTGATATTTGAGTTCGGATTTTCACGGTCTTTTAATATAGGTTCAAATAATATAAATAAATCACATAATATGATTTACACAAATTTAAAATGAAGACCATCCCAATTGATGTGCATGTCAATGCATATATATTTATTACATACCTCATAATAATAAATTGTAAAAAAATGTAACAAACAAAATTTTGTAAAGGTTCCATCGAAATTTTAGCAATTTACACCAATATAATAATTATTTACTCCATTTACTCCTAACCCTTTAACCTTTTTTAACTTGATACAATGATTCATTTCCACGCACTAAAGATTTTTTTTTACATAAATTTGTTTTCTCGCAGTATATTTATTTTTTATTTTTGTTATTATTTATTTTTTATTATTAATAAATCGGGTTTCTCTCTAATTATTTTATTATTTTTTTTTTTTATTATTTTTTTTTTTTTAAAAAAAAAATTTTTTTTTTTTTTCTCAAACTTAAAAATTGAATTAAAAATTGAAAAAATTTCATCTTATCGGAAAAAAGTACTGCGTAGAAACCATTCATTCATGCAATCTAAAATTCTTACACTGATCATGGTTCTTTAAGTTATGCCAATCGAAGTGGTTTACAAATAAAATAAATCGACTTGAATGATCCTAAATTAATACTAGTCTAATATAAATTTCGCAAACTTTGTATTTACAAACTAAATGCGGCGTATGTTTGTTATAAATAAAAATGCAATCTTATGTTCAAGGTTTTGTGTCTACTGCGTTAAACAATTTGGAAAGATGGACCAATGATATCTCATATCTTTAATTTACTTGAGTAATGACGGGAGAAATGAAATTGGTTGACGGTAACAAACGATTTTACACAATGTCTTTTTTCTAGTTGAATAGGACCCTTCTTATTTACTCCCTTTTTTTTTTACAAATACTCCGTATTAAAATGTAACGAATAATAATAATTTTAATAATTTTTAATCCATAATTTGCGCTTTTGTTATTGTTACTCCCGTTTATTACTTTAGTAATCTTGAAGGCTATGAATTCTCGATTTGGAATCCATAAAATATTTATTTTTCTTAAAAAAAAATCTTAATAATATATATATATACTGTATATTCTATTGTAAAAAATATTAAATACTTACTAATTAATAATGCATTTGGGTTCGCGGGATTTACCCGATAATGCTGTATCACACTTAATGTTATAAAATGATTATGTAACAATCTAATTTTCCGAATGTTAAATATTTAAATTTAATATAATGTTAATTTTACAGTTGTATTTACCGAAATACTAAAAAAAGTCTCAAAAATGATGCATGTAATTCAAAATGTACAAAACCAAGTCATAAGACGTCATAAATATTTGCCAATAAAATTTCCATTATTTCCTTTTTTTCTTCCAATCGGGTATTCCGATCCCGTCCCGCCTGTGACCCGATATAATGTTCCGATTTCGCGAAAAATGACGTTTTTCTCACATGTAACCTTAAATTATTTAAATTATCTATTTATTACATTACTTAATTTAAAGTCATAGGAATAAATATATTAAAATTCGGAAATTTTGTGCAATTTTTTATGATAAATTGGGTTTTAAAAGTATGTATTAAAATAACTTTTCATATAATAAATATTTCTTTAATAAATGGGTGTTTTTAATTTTTCTTTTTGTGTCAAATAATATTTCACCGATTTCACCGTGTGTTTTGGTTTTTGTCTGTGTTGCGACGTACTGTATAGTAAAACATTAATTTTATTACGTCAATTACTAATTACGCGTTTTTATTACAGTAAATTTAATTTATAGAAAAATCTTTTTTTTTTTACAAGACGTCATCAAGTTAATAAAATAATTATTATTATTTGTGATCTGTTCAATTTATCGTTTGTTATATCCAATTTTGTGACTATTCGTCATAAAACGCCAAAAAATTTATTTCGTGTATTTTTATTTCCATGTTATTTTCGCAAATGTATCACATTCACACATTATAGCCTCAAACATGGAAATTATCCAAGTTACTCAAATTTTTAATTATTTTTCCGTAAACGTATCAGATAAAAAATTATTCTTTTCTATTGTACGTTATAAAGTGCCCTATAAAAATTTATTTCGTTATATTTCACGAAGTTTTTACAGAAATTACGGAAGGGAGCGATTTGACTGTATAAAATAAATATATGTTATCGAATGAATATTTTTAAAATTTTAATCTGGAAAAATAATTTTTTTTACAAGTAGATTCTCGCTCGTAACATCAAATTAAAGATTATGCGGGGAGAAGATTCGGTATTTCGAGGTTTTTTTAATAATTAGTTAATTTATATATACGTAGAATTCAGGTAAATTTTGGCTGCAAAACCATTAAAAGAATAATATACATGAGGTAAAGAAGTAGTTACATTTGTAAGTGAAAAGTATATATAAAAAGGAAAGAATAAAACGTCAAGAAACAATAGGTTAGTACCGAAGAAGTCGAGTCGCTCGTTTTAGGTACACGCACAAGTTCTTGGTTCCATTTGTGTTCCTTGTTTTATTTAACTTCCTTTATCATTATTTTAACAGTTACTGGTTAAAAAAAAAAAAAGAAAGAGGCGAAGAGAAAACATCACGCGCAATTATTATCACATCTTTATAATAATTTTTCAGACTACTTTGTGCCGCTGCATCTTCATTTCATAATTCAAATGCATTGATTTATATGTAACTTGCCTTGGTAAAAATCTGTATTCTTAGCTTATTTTCAGCTAATATTAAATGCCGTTCAAATGCTTTTCTTCATATACTGTATTAAATTATTTTGTACAGGTGCATTTTCCTTCAAAAATTCCATCTTAATCAATATTAGTTAATTGTTCCCATACAATAGAAGGAATAGAAATGAATTTAGAAAAAGCCTTTTATCTTGATGAAATTATTGAAATTTTAAAAGTATAAGACCAGTGTTATAAAAAATTCTTATACGTGCAAAGCATATATCTGATAACATTAATAAAATTCATATGCGCAACCTATGCGCTTTATATATTAAATTATAATAATGATGGGCGCTACTAAGAAAATACCGCCTAATATTTTCAACGAAATACGCGGGAAATAAAAGTAATGTACGCTGTGCCTACTGCGTGAACAATTTACATCACTGCAGTGAGTTAAATCTGTTTGGCCGGCATTATGAATTCTCTACCAACATTATTACTTAGCCAGCATCAACCATATAGCATATAGCAGTGACAAAAATTCACGTGGTTAAATAACTCGAATTTTACTAATTAAGATTTATAGACTTATAAATATTTGTAACATCAATACATCAATACATCAATTAAATCTAATCTAGTTTTTTTTTTTTCATTAGAAATGATATATTTGACATTCGTTAACTGTATTTTGTAACATAAGGCGTAAATATCCTAAATATAGTTAAATCGGGCTCAATTTACTCGTTCGGAGAATAAAAAAAAAATTTTCACAAATTTTCATCGCACTTTTGTTGTTATAAAGCATCTTTTTTTTCTTTGACCTGAAATAAAATTTATGTCATCAGAAATTTTGTTATTAGCTAGATTAAGCAAAAATTTTGAAAATTTACTTACAAATTCGGATAAAAATCATGATATGATAATAAATGTTGGAAACGAATCAAATTATAAAACATTTTACGCACATTCATTAATTTTAAGTACACAATCAGAATATTTTCAAGCTGCTCTATCAAGTGATTGGATTAAAAAAGATGGAGATAAAATTATTTTTGACAAACCAAATGTTTCACCAATAAATTTTGATATCATACTCAAGTACGTAAATTATTTATAAAAAAAAAAAAAAAAAATAAAAAGTAATAAAAATCGTTAAAAAAAATTCAAATTTTTTTTTCAATATTTCAATACCTTAGACACTTGTATTGTGGTACGGTGTCACTTAACGAACTTACTACGTCGGAATTATTAGATTTATTGTCTTCTACAGATGAATTTATGTTACCTGAATTAATGAATTTTACAGAATCTCATTTGTTATCTATTGCTAATTCTTGGATTAAAAGTGATTTAATTAAAATTTATCTATTTGTTCGAAAATTTTTAGAATGTAAAAATCTCCAAGAATTTTGCGTCGAAAAAATCTGTGAAAATCCTGAAACATTATTTAACTCTGATGATTTTATTAATTTAAGTGAAGAAATATTGATTAATTTCTTGAAAAGGGATTATATAGAAATGGAAGAAGTTAAAATATGGGAATATGTTATTAATTGGGGAACTCATAAATGTTCTAATAATTTATGTAAAAAAAATGTTAACGAATGGAAGAAAGAGAATTTCGATGAGTTGTGGGAAATTGTAAAAAATCTTGTTGAATTAATCAGATTTAATGAAATTTCAAGCGAGAGTTTTTCTAATGCAGTTAGACCATATTCATTAATGTTTCCTAGAGAGATGTATGAAAACCTACTTTGGAATTATATTAAGCCACAACAAACTAATAAGTCCCCAAGAAATAAGAAACTTCATCAGCCTGGTGTTGGTGGGTTTTGAACAATTTAGTTTCGGCTTTAAACTACTACGCTTATTAGTGATGAGTTTTGGTTTAATATCCTTTTATGATCAAATGTCTTGTATCTTTCAGTTTCTTAATTTAAAAATCGTAAAAAAAAAAATAATTTAAATTTTTTGAGTTATTCGTGAAAAGGACTTTTTTTTTTTAAAAAAAAAAACTTAATGTGATCTATTATAAAATGCCCATTGTTGCTATTTTTATCCTATCGTAGTCAACAAGAGTTTAAACTTTTATTAAATATTGACTAGCATTATACATTTGAAAGATTCCAATCTTCTCGTTTATATGAATAAAAAAGATTTGGGGCCTATTTAATGAAGTTAGTATAATTAGCATAATGTTATAATTATCAATTTTTACAATCATAATCAAATAAAAATTCAGTGAATTTACCTTATATTAATATGAAAAGTTTTTGGGAAATATTATTTATATACATTCAGTTTCTAGTAAATAAAGAAACCTATTCTAGTTCCACATAGTCCGTTCCAGAATTGCGAAAGTTCCATTCTCTAGTATACATAAAACTATTATAAATAAGTGAATAAAGCCTATAGGTGCTTTTGAGCACGCAATTACGAAGTTGACATTTTGAATAATAAGTTTTTTACGATTACGTCATTCGCCATGAAAAATTTTGCCATTCGGTATATGCTGTATATAATTTCGCGACCGTACCGTAATTACGTTTTAATAAATAACTACAATAAAGTTCCGCGTTTACAATATCGTACAACCAATGTTGAACTTTTTCCAATCGGATGTACAGTACAATACAGCACATCTAATTCAATTGTACAATGTTTCAATCCAAAACTTACACTAGTGCATTGTTCTGATAATCAAGAAGTGAAAAAAAATATTTCGTGTAATTATTTATGCAGTGATGTTCATTGCCAATTCCAATGAAAATTTTGGAAGCCTTTTATTGAATTTGGAAGCGTCTAATTCCAAAGAAAAGTAATTGAAAGCTTCGTCTATATAATTTATGGATAAATTTATCCCGAACCGGGGTCAAGTAAACCCCTATATGCGGTCTATTTAAAGGACACTTCTTATCCTACACACGTGATTTAAATATAATAAAGCAAAATTCACATGACTTATCACGATAAAGTGTCGTCAGTACTATAATTAGTTTTTTAATTCCCCTCCGAAATTTGATATTATCATGTGACTTAAATATAAATATATCGGTTCTGGTCCGAGACAAACTATCATGAATGGCTAGCTTTGTTTTTATCCGGATAATTAATTCCCTTATATTTATTATATTTCCATATTTTCTTCATTTTTTTTACATAATCGGCAAAATTCTAAGCGAGTCGAATAATATGGAACATAAAACACGGATTAACTTTATATTCAAAGAGATCAAAAGACCAGGTCAGGAGAACAAACTATATTACTATGTAATTCCTTACTCCTTAGGTCCTTAGGTTAATGTCTGGAAACTAATACATCTCTATCTTTAAAATTGGTTATACATTTATGCATATATCATTAATCTTATGACTTTGAAAATCCATTATTATATTGTCACATGAATTATCACGCCGTTTATCTGTGTTACATGAAATAAATCAAAATAATCATGTGGCCAAACATATGATACTGTAATATTTTGTTAATAATTACCATATTTATCGCCAGTAGTAGACCACATGATTAAAATGATAAAAAAAACTTTAGTATAAACATTTGACAATGTTATTCCGTCAAAGATAATCGCATAAACATAAGATCTGTTTAGTTCGTTCAATCACAATTAGTTACTTTTTTGATGCCGAAAATAAAATGTATTTATATAGTTAAGTAGGTTGTTTGCACAACTACGAATGCATGAGAAGTTTAAACCGTAAAAATCCTTATAGAAGGAAGACAAGACATTTACAAATAATAATTTCATTTAACCTTAATTCTTAATTGGGCGCTATAAAAAGTAATTTTATATGATGAATATTCACCGGAGATAAAAACCTCAAATAAGATATTATAAATAAAGATCTGTAAAAAAAAAAAAAAGCATTTAAAAGATTCGTAATGGATTTGTTTCAGACGGACGGTTTCGAAAAAAAAAAAAAAATGGATTATCGAAGGATCGATTAACAGACAAATTTGTTAATCAATTAAATCATATCTTGCTACACGGGGTAATGCAAACTATTAATAAATTCTTTTACCCCAAGTTCTCATGATTAAAATGCGAGAAATAAGATCACAAGACTTATGAAATATTAAGGACAAAAAAAAAATAAATTTCGGATCTCTAATTTACTAAAACGAAGTGATAATAATTATCCTAAGCCAAAAAGAAGCTAATATATAATTTTCAAAAAAGTAAAAATCAAAAAGGCACAACCTCATTTAGATTCTCAAAATAGAAAGTTTTTGTTCATCAATCAACAAAACGGTACCGACCGGTGACGAAAAGCGTTGTTCAGCCCGTATCACATGATTGATTGATTATTTTGGGAAAATTGAATTCGGCTAATGTGGGTAATGCAGGACAAATAAATTGTTAAATATACTCATTTTGTAAAAAAAAAAAATCTTTTACTCCCGAACATAAAAAGCATAAAAAACAAAGAAAAAAAGAAAACAAAAAACAAAAAAAAAAAAATACAAACATTATAAAAAAATGTCATCTAAGTCAGCTGAAATCTTAGTAAATAGATTAATAAAAAATTTCGATTATTTATTTCAAAACCCAAATATTAATTATGATACGATAATTAAAGTTGGAAATGGTTCAAATAGTAAAACATTTTTCGCTCATTCTTTAATTTTAACTTCACAATCAACTTATTTTAGAATCGCTTTATCGAGCGATTGGATTAAAAAGGAGGGAGATAAAATAGTTTTTGAAAAACCAAATATTTCACCAAAAAATTTTGAAATTATCCTCAAGTAAGAAAAAAAATTTTATTCATTTATTTTTTATTTTTTTTTTATTTATTTAAATTTATTTGATTATTCATTTTTAATCTTTTTTTTTTAATAGACATTTGTATAGTGGTTTTGTGTCTCTCGATGAGCTTACGCCTTGTGAAATACTAGACTTATTATGCGCTACTGATGAATTTATGTTAACGGAATTAATGAATTTTGCAGAATCTCATTTATTATCTCTCGCTGATACTTGGATTAAAACAGATTTTATCAAAGTTCAATATCATGCTCATCGATTTGTTGAATGTAAAAATCTTCAAGAATTTTGCATTCAAAAGATGAGTGAGAATCCCGAATTAATATTTAAGTCTAGTGATTTTATTAATTTAAGTGGAGATTTATTGATTGACCTGTTGAAAAGAGATGATATAGAGATGGACGAAGTTGAAATATGGAAATATGTTGTTAAATGGGGGATTCATAAGTGTTCTAATAGTGAAAGGGACGTTAACGAATGGGAGGAGAAGGACTTTAATGAATTATGGGAAATTTTAAAAGATTATGTCGAATTAATTAGATTTGGTAATATTTCAAGTGAGGACTTTTCTAGTGAAGTTAAACCATATTTACGGCATTGTTTTGCTC
Source organism: Oehlia diaphana (assembly GCA_003833135.1). Lineage (NCBI taxonomy): Eukaryota > Fungi > Glomeromycota > Glomeromycetes > Glomerales > Glomeraceae > Oehlia > Oehlia diaphana. The sequence continues at coordinate 32,652 of QZLH01000369.1, read as the reverse complement.
CACGACATCAATCTAGATTATCTCGAAGAGGTAAACATATGAAAATAAGTATTGATGAAATATCTAAAATAAGTAGAGAATTAAAGAGCGAGTATATTTTTGTTCAAAATGATTATATTCTTGCTAAATTTTTAATTTACAAATGAAAAAAAAAAAATCCCCCTTCTCAAAAATAATATATACTACTAATTAACATTTAGACTGGGTTAACTTTAAAAAATTTCAGCACCCGCGTTACATATAGTTTAGTTTTTTTTTTTAATTACTTAATATTAAATGTATTTAGAACCAATTTAATTCACACTTTCCTTGAAAAAAAAATCATTAATAAATTTTTTTAATATTATTCTGAACTTTTATACTATAATTCTCTAATTTTTTCCTTTTCAACAAAAAAAAATATTGAAAGCGGATTATCAAGTTCTTTTCAAGGGTAAGTGAAATTTTGAAAATGATTCTATATTTCTATATTTCTATTGATATTGATTTACATGATGAAGTTGATAATTAAACACTTTCTTGGTAGTGGGCTTGATCCTTATCGTCAAAGTGATTAAAATTGAATTATGGAAATATATATTAGGATATTTTTTTTTTGGATTATGTATTTACAGGGCGTATCTAAAATCTTTTATCTAGAAAGAATGGATTAATCCCGAAAATTGACGAGAAAATTGACGAGAAGCAATAAGAAATGAAAAGACGGATTATTGGGAGGGGATAATTATTTTTCTTTATCCAAATACTTTGGCATTTTTATTTTTTTTCTAAAAAACATTGTTCGATTCGTCATCGAAAAACCAAAAATCGTATGATTGACTGATTAATTATGATTGGATAATGGTCACAACTCTCAATAAAATCATCTGAATTAATACCACGTTGCACGTGCAGTAACAACAGTATACAATCGACACATGTCATGTTCCAGATTTTTATCAAAAATCGAGATGGGCCCTTTTTACCATCTAATGAATCTATTCAAACAAAGAACTACAATAACTATAATACCGTTTGTCAGTAATTTTGCCGAATAAGTTTATAAATTTAACCAGTTAAATTTAACCGGTTTATAACTGGTTAGAGTTGGCTTATCTTGCATTATTTTAGACCCACGTGAATCTGTCCGAGTTATGATTTTAACCGTTTATTATCAACAATAAGAGGCGGTCCCTAAGATACTTTTGGTACTAGAGAAGTTGTACAAAGTTTTATTATTTACTTTATTTATACATGTGATTTTTTTTTATGTACCAACATAACAATTGTACAAGCTACTTTGTCTTTAAACAATAAGGTGGCTTAACTTTATCTACATTTATTCTTTATTAAATTGTTAACGTAACAATAAGTAAAGGATCATGGATACAACTTTTCTTAGATTTAATCAAAATTTAAGTTGGACTACTAAATACACGCATATAATATAAAAATCATTACCAAATGATGACAAATTTAATAATTTCTAAACATAGATTACAAAAAAACATCAATCTCGGGTAGAAAGTAGATGATAAATTAAAAAGTAATTTTTGCAATTACAACAATTATTCGATAAGTTCAATGCACCACTGTATGAAAATAGATAATTTATTAATTAATTTGATTAAATTCTTTACAAGAATAAAAGTTACTAAAAAAAATTATAATTACCTCATCATATTCGTCAATATTGTCTTTAGAATGAGCATAAACTTCTTGATATTCATCTTCGCCAATGGTAAACATAATATCTTTACAACCCAAAACCTCTTCTTTTTGCTTATTAGTAAGATAATCGGGATATTTATTCCTAAGAAGAATAATATCTTGTGTTTTTAAATATTCATCTTTACTTTCGGGTTTACTACGATCAAGAATCCATGTATAATCGCTATAATTATTATTAGATCCACAGCTCACTGTATATGTAACAAAAAAAAATATATATATATATATATATTGTAAGCAGCTTGATAAATCTTTAAATATTACGTTTGAGAAATGTAAAATTAAGTTGTTTACCTTCAGTAAGTTTAGAGACAGGAGATAGATTATGACGGTCAGAACAGATTTCAAGAAAATTGTTGGTATTATTATGTTGTAAATAGATTATGCTTTCATAAGGAAGAAATTCAGGACTCTGAAGGCACTTGATAGTCCAAGCAGAGTTTGAATCACGTAACGACTTCCCACAAAAAACCTAAATTATAAACAATTATAAATATATGTATATTATTACAAAAAAAAAATCAAAAATCAGTAAAGAAATAATACAAACCACTTGATTTTTTGAACCTGTCTCGTAATGTTTAATACTACTAGTAAGATATTTTCCAGTAGCAACATGTTTTAACGCTACAACAGAACCATTTAGAATAAATCTAGAATATTCATTTAAAGTACTTTCAAAACAAATAACCAAATCATTCATAGTTTTAATATCATCATAATGTTTGATAAATTCATTTCTAAAAAAATCATTTGGAAGTGTGTAATATAAATGATGTTTTTGTCTATCGATATCACTAATCTCAGCATTACGACAAAGTGAACGAAAGTTAGCAATAAATTTTGGCGTATCACCACCATCTCGTTCAAGTTGATACTTTAATAAATGTAATTTTCTTATACTAGAATTTTTAAAAATCAAAAATGTAATATGTTCTTTTAACTCTTTGATAAGATCTTCACACGATTCTATGTTTTTAGAAGGAAAATCAATGGTTGAATCTACCATCAATTTACTAAACTTTAAAACATCATCTTCATTTGTAATTTGTTTAAAATTACAATATATTCTCATTTCTTTGATATAATCTTCTGGGTGTACATCTCCAATATATTTTGGGATATCCATTGCGGTTTTTTTTTGCAGTTTTTTTTTTTTTAAAAAAAAAAAAAAAATTTCAAAAAAGAGGGATATATAATTTTTTTTTTTTTTTTTTTTTTAAAAAAAAAATTTTTTTTTTTTTTCTCAAACTTAAAAATTGAATTAAAAATTGAAAAAATTTCATCTTATCGGAAAAAAGTACTGCGTAGAAACCATTCATTC